>VUQG01043677.1:7849-23118 GCA_015106755.1 Etia nguti
GAGTTATTTGGGCATAACAAGGGGCGTTATGCATGGAGGAAAAAGAACACAGCATTCCAAGAAAAACACCTGCTACCTACAGTAAAATATGGTGGTGGTTCCATCATGCTGTGGGGCTGTGTGGCCAGTGCAGGGACTGGGAATCTTGTCAAAGTTGAGGGACACATGGATTCCACTCAGTATCAGCAGATTCTGGAGACCAATGTCCAGGAATCAGTGACAAAGCTGAAGCTGCGCCGGGGCTGGATCTTTCAACAAGACAACGACCCGAAACACTGCTCAAAATCCACTAAGGCATTCATGCAGAGGAACAAGTACAACGTTCTGGAATGGCCATCTCAGTCCCCAGACCTGAATATTATTGAAAACCTGTGGTGTGAGTTAAAGAGAGCTGTCCATGCTCGGAAGCCATCAAACCTGAATGAACTAGAGATGTTTTGTAAAGAGGAATGGTCCAAAATACCTTCAACCACAATCCAGACTCTCATTGGAAGCTACAGGAAGCGTTTAGAGGCTGTTATTTCTGCAAAAGGAGGATCTACTAAATATTGATGTAATTTTTCTGTTGGGGTGCCCAAATTTATGCACCTGCCTGATTTAGTTTAAGTAACTATTGCACACTTTCTGTAAATCCTATAAACTTCATTTCAGTTCTCAAATATCATTGTGTTCATCTACTATATGATATATTTAAATGAAATTGCTGATGCAAACAACCAATGATTTATAAAGGAAAATAGTGAAAATTATCAGGGGTGCCCAAACTTTTGCATCCCACTGTATGTAATGTAACATGTCGTATATTGTTGTGCTTATGTCCTCTTGTTTTGGGACATTTCCATAGGAACAGTGGCAAAATAGCTTCCTTTACCATGGTAATCGTCACTCTTGTCTCCATTGGCCGGGTGCTGCCCTCACTCTGCTGGTGGTGGTGGGACTCATCTGTTGCCATGGTAGCCAGCCAAAGGGGAGGTATGTAACCTCTTTTTAGAAATCATGTGGTGCATCATATTAAAAAAAGTTCCAATTGTTTTTGTTGTCATTTTTCTCGCTGCTTTTTTTTAAATTTTTTAATTTCAGCTTTTACCTGTAAGACTTAAAAGGCTGATGGGGTAATGTCACATACTCCATCGGCAGGGTGGGGAGTGGGAATCAATCAATCAGTCAACCTGTTATGAGTAATCACTTGGTGATAGTGGGAAGAAAAAACATCTTTTTAACAGGAAGAAAAAGGGAGGTGAGGGAGATGGTGGTTCAGGGCCACCTGATTGTGCCATAACTAATGTGATAAACTAAGGTTTATCATAATGGAAAGTCTGAAGCCCAATCTTAAAAGTTGAGAGAGTGTCTGTCTCCTGAATCCAAAGTGGGAGCTAGTTCATGGGCAGCCTGATAGCTGAAGACTCTGCCTCCCATTCTACTTTTAAATACCATAGCAGCCACAAGTAAGCATGGAGTGTGATTGTGAATTGTATAATAAGGTACTATGAGGCTTTAACATAAGATGGGGCCTGATTATTCAAGACCTCCTTCTCCCAGAATCCTAACACATGCAGTTCTCCAGTCTTTTTGGCTTTGAGTAGCGCTGAATAAAATGGATGCATGGAAAAGTGTACATTGAAGGACAAGTCATGAGTCCAATAATCCAGTGTTACTTGAGGCCAATGCTGAAATATCTGGTTTAAACACCATGTTTTAGGATTTTTAAAACAGAGTACAATAAAAATGATATTGTGTATAATATATAATACAGTTTTTGTCTTTTGTAAAAAAAATTTATGTCTTCAAGACAAAAACTTTTAAGACTTTGTTTGAAAAAAAAAGAAAGGTGGGCGATTGGCCTATAATTGACTTTATGTTAAATAAAGAGAGATTTAAAAGTTAAGCAATTAACTGGTAAAACGTATTTGAACAGTTTTGTAGGAATGAGGTTTAAAAAGCGCATTGATGCTTTAGAGCAGCGTTACTCAACTTGACATGGCTGAAGACCACATTTGCAAAATGAGAATATGCCAAGGGCCAGTTAATAACCTGACAGACTAATAAATGAGGAAATTTTCAAAAAGGCTGATAGCTCGTGTTGATATTTTGATGCATTTTATTAGCTCCATTGCAGTTTACTATTATATATTTTTAACCATCTTCAGCAGCATAGTTAGAAACTTTGCTATCATCCAGAGAAATGGAAATCAAATTGTTTTATCGTAAACAGTTTTTAGGAATAGAATGACCATATTTTTCAGTTCAACTAAGTTCTATTCAATTTATATAATAAAATAATGTTTAGTGCCAAATCACGCTGTATCAATATTTCTGCTCTTTTAGTGTGAACGCTTTATAAAATGCACTGATTCTATTAGCTATCGCATAGCTACAAGGCGTAAACCCTCAAATGTTGGAGTAGTTCAGATTTAAAAAAAACAAATACAAACTGATGCTGTAAGGGACATTAATGACTTCTATATTTTAGTCATTTTAATTTTTAAAAATTGGCAACACAGGTATGGGATCAGATACTCAAATGTTAACCAATTCATGTGTCACAGACTGTCAGTTATTTACTCCATATTTAATGTGAGGCAATGCCTCTCATTTCTTTTAAATCTGCTGAAGTTTGGTTTACGAGATGGCAAGGCAATACCATTTTGCTAGAGTTGGTCTGAATATTGAGGTCAGAGTCACTTGTGTGAATGATTTTAATTTTGAGCAAATGGCTGCAGGTTAGTCAGCAGAATCCAGAGTTGGTCCATGATTATTTCTTGGCTAAACTATTGTGGTTATTATCATTCTGCTCCTCAAAAACACATCAGTGATCCAAAACATCGCAATGAGAACACTAACAGGGACTGGATCAGATGACCCTACACCGTCCTTTAGGTATGCTGCTTTAGGTAGAGGGACTTGATGCTATGGATGTTCCTGGTGACTAACTTCTTAGTCGACTAAACGAGGGAAAAAAATTAGCCTAAACGACTAGTCTAAATCTAAGAAATAATCTTAGTTAGCTATCAAGTTAAATCTAAGAACTGTTTAATGGACAATGTCAAAAACTCTCTAAACAAAGGTGTTTGGAGAATGTGATTAATGGTTCAATACTGAATAATGCCGCTTAACTCGCCGGCACCTCGCATCGTGCATTTTGAACATTACACATTATACTCCAAATAGAGAACGAAGAAAAGCATGTATCATAAACCAATGTTAAATATGATATGAAAACATGTTACTATAACACGTGTTCATGTATTATTAAAATATGAGATACTAACAGCAGAAAAACTAATAAATTGTGACAGAAAAGTGTGGCGCATTGTGTCGTACATTACAAACAAGCAGGGAAGCGCAGACCTCCCTCTCATCAGCCACCTACTCCAGCTTATCCGTCTCCATTCTCAGCCCCTCCCGACTGACTGAACTCCTCACCCAATGGTAAAGGAGAGTCCATCCAACCTTCAAAGTAAGCTCATTTCAGCCACCTGTATCCACGAGTTCATTCTTTCACCTTCTAAAAGGACTAACAAGAATCATGTTAACAAAAACATCAGGCCCAGATTCACAGATTTATGGTGTTTCTCAACAACGATGCTCTATCAAATGGAAGATGGCTTCATAGGACCCAAGAACTTATGGGCGTTAGGCATCAATTCAAAAACCACCTGAAATCAAACAAATGTTGTAGACAAAGGTACCACAAGTAAAGACATTATGCAGTTTCTAAATGAAGGTGTTTATTATTAAGGGGGGAAAAAATCCAACCCTACATGACCCTGTGTGAAAACATTTTTCACACAGGGTCATGTAGGGTTGGATTTTTGGGGCCTCTGACGTAGACCCCGGGACACGCTGGAGAGATTACATTCATCAGCTGGCCTGGGAAATGCTCAACATTTCCCCAGACAAGCTGGAGGAGGTAGCCGGCCAGAAGGAGCTCTGGGCCCCTGCGACCCAACTTCAGATAAGCTGAAGAAAACTACTGGATGATTTATTGTTTTGTTATTTTAGATTTGAACTTTGATTGAAGTGGGTGAATAGCGAACAGCGTGCATCAATCATAATGCACGGCACAATGCGCCTCACTTTTCAGTTCCAGTTCATTCGTTTTTTCAGATGTTAATTTGTCATATTTTAATAATACTTGAACATCTTTTGTAGTAACATGCCATACCATATTTAACACCGGTTTATTTCAAGTCCTTTTCTGTTTGACGTATAACATGTAAGGGAAAGTGGGGTGATTTGTGCCAAAGGGGAAGTTGTGCCACCCCATGTTTCTAAGGAACCATAGAAGAAATTGGTCATGTATTACCGGAATAATCTTCCAGTTGCTATTCGTGTGTTTGAATTTATTCAATCTTTTAAAGTATGATTACTTATTTATTTAACCTAGCATTGCTGGTTAATTAGTGCTCTGTTTCATCTGGTAGTCTATTTGGCATTTTGTTATCGCACCCTTGTGTAATTTTAATTTAATTTTATATTATTGTATTATTGAGAAGCACTTTGGTGTACCCCTGGTCTTTAAATGTGCTATATAAATAAAGTTGTATTGTATTGTATTGTATTGTACTCTGTGACCACACAATTATGAAGATTCAGCCATTTTACTCTTCCTACAAACAAGAGAGCCTCATTGCAAAAAAACGGCTAAGCACACACCTGACAAAGGAATATAAGTCGTCTCACCTCTGACAGGTGCTATGGGAGCAGTTATGGGATAAGGATTTTTGCTTAGGAACAGTCTAAGCAAATATTAAAATATGTTTATGGCAATTTATAAATCTACATCCAAGTAATTTTAATGTCTTATTATGTGTTTCATAGTGAGATAAGATGGTCAATACTTAGCCATAGTTTTCATGTGATGTCAAAACTACTGGGACACGAAAAAAAAAAAACTGCTGTTTTTTGTCCTCCAGCCTTCCTTTAAATGTTTTTGAGTTTAACTTCACACTTCATGCCAGAAAGTTGCAGTGCTATCGAATGGACTTATCAATGTTTATTTACACATGCCAGAAGGTTTTAGAGCATGGCGCCAATATGTGAGCACACCTCTCCTAACCCTGCCTTACAGGCCAAATTGCACCAATCCCTGCTTCTCTAGGTCACTGAGGCTGTCAGTTGTGGTTCTTTTAAACTGTAGAAAATGACATTGGCACAATGACCTGACATTGGAAAAGTACTTTGTCACATTAATGTCAGTAAAGCTAACAAATTAATTCTACCAGAACTTTTGTTCTGTGTGGTAATTTCTTATTCTTCACCTCAACACGGCGGTATTACTTACCCATCCAGATGGAAAATCCACATAGCTGTCAGTGCTTTGAGAGCTTTTTTCTTGGCAGCAGTGTAAGGTGAGGGATTCTCTACAAGATAGAAGGATCCTTTCCAAAAAAGCACCGGTTGAAATTCTAGTTAGTTTGCATAAAAAATGTTCAGCACAGCAAGGTAATTGAGAAAGATATCGCCCTCGTCCACCATGATGAGAGATATTCCATCACTGTATTCTTGGAACTTTGATTCATAGCTCTGGTCTTCTGTCTTCACCTCCGCAGTTCTGGTATAGAGCTCCTTAATGCCGCTGCTCTCCTTCTCCTCTTGGTGCTGAACCTGTGTCTGGGTGGACGCCAGGAGAGACTGAAACGAAATGAGATGATATGGCGCCTAAAGGCCATCATCACACAGCTGAGTGGTGAGTAAGGCTCATGACTTCATTACTGCAAACACAGAGGAACTGAGGAACTTGTATTCTCTGTAAAAGTCACATTTGTTTGTTTAGTTTAGTTTTGTTTGTTGTTGTTTTTTGTTTTATCTTCTTCAAATCCCATTTCATTAACAAGAATTAGTCTTTCATGTTAGTCCTTCTCAACCTATTTTCTTCTCTAAATTAATCCTCACTTTTGTAATTCATTATCCTAGATTACTTGTCAGCCTGTGTTGGTGAAGTAAAATGGCCTTCATCTCTCTACCCTGACCTTTACACACCCTCATCCCCATCGTGGTCCCTTCACTGGACCTATCGTGATTCTCAGCTGGTTAACCTGCCTGTCAGTCTACTGGTGGAAGGAGATATCATTGCTTTGAGACCTGGTCAAGAGGCCTTTGCGTCACTTAGAGGCATTAAGGTTAGTCTGTATTTAGCTGCATTATCGTAAACTGTAGTATACTTTTGTAAGATAGTATCTAATATTTTTGAGTAAATAACAATTTTCAAAAGCTTTAAAAGGAAACGTACCAGAATTTGTATTGGCAGCTTAAGCTAGTATTTAGGTAATGGACACAATCTCACCCGGTATTTCCTCTGCTGGTAGAAATAAAAAGTATATTAACTGGAAGTTTATTAGCTACATTTAGACAAAACTAATGCGTTGTTGTACGATATGTGGTAAAATAGAATGGAATATAATAGAATAGAATAAACCTTTATTATCCCACGGTTGAGAAATTTGGGTGTTACACGGCTCTTATAGCAAGGGGAATATAAAATATAAAAGGAAGATACAAAGTGGTCCTATATACATAAGCAACTGAAGTTCGTATATACAGGTAACAATGTGCAGAAATATATATAGAAAAATTGTAAGGAGATATGTATAAAATGTACAGAGTTATGTATAAAATGTGCAGTGAACAAACAAGCTGATGAGTAAGATAACCAAAAGGATGTTAAACTGTGTTATAGAGTCTGACAGCTGCTGGTCAGAATGACCTGCTGTAGTGCTTCTTCCTACACTGTTTGTGTAAAAGTCTACTGATGAACGAGCTGCTCAGTGCTTGCAGGGGGTGGGAGGTGTTGTCCATGATGGATGTTAGCTTAGACAACATCATCTCCTCCCCAACCTGCTCGATGGACTTCAGCGGACAGTCCAGGCCATTCCACCGCTCCTGCAGACCACAGCATAACAGATAGAAGACGCCACCACAGTGTCGTAAAATGTCCTTAGGAGTGTCCTGTTCACCCCGAATGATCTCAGCCGGCGTAGCAGGTGGAGACGACTTAGACCCTTTTTGTAGAGTGTATTTGGACCAGTCTAGTTTGTTATTGAGGTGAACACCCAGGTATTTGTACTCCACCACCGTTTCAATGTCCAAACCCTGGATGTTCACTGGTGTAATAGGGGGTGACTTCTTGCTGAAGTCAATCACCAGCTCCTTCGTCTTGCTGGCATTGATGCGAAGATAGTTCTGTTCACACCAGCTGACGAAGTCATTGATGACCCCCCCTGTATTCCAGTTCGTTTCCCTCCGACACCCGACCCACAACGGCGGTGTCGTCTGAGAACTTCTGGAGATGGCAAGTGTCCATGTTATAACTGAAGTCTGCAGTGTACAGGGTGAAGAGGAAAGGGGCGAATACTATTCCTTGTGGGGCCCCCGTGCTACAGACTACCACCTCAGACACACAGTCTCGCAGCGTCACATACTGGGGTCTACTGGTGAGGTAGTCGACAATCCACGTGGACAACTGATGGGCCACTCCTGCTGGATGGATAGGATATTTTTGTTATTAGTTTGTGTAAAAAATTATATTTAATACATTGTTTTTTACACTGTTTATGAAAATGGAGGCAAGAAAATTAAATGGTTTTACAGGTGGAGAGCTCTGACCTGTTTTTCCCCTCATCATCATTTTCTGACTGGGTGCTCTGCTGGGTTTTCATCTTTTCTACTGGAAGCACGCGACGATACCTGTACCATACACATGTTTCACAGGAGGTCCAACTCATCTAGGATGGCACATCAGTACGTGCTTTTGCTAAAAGGTTTGCTGTGTCTCACAGCATAGTCTCAAGACTATGGAGGACAGTGCAGCAGACAGGCAGTTAATCTAGGAGACCTGGACAGGGCCATAGAAGGTCCTTAACCTGTCAGTAAGACCGGTATCTGGTATCTCATAAATTATAATTTTTCTTTTTTTTCTTTTCATTTCTCAGGATGATGAGCACATTGTGCTTGAACCAGGAGATTTATTCCCACCATTCTCCCCTCCTCCTTCACCACGGGCCAATGAGAAAAGAGGACCCCAAAGCCCCCAGCAGCACCGCCTCTTCAGAGTGGTCCGTACTCCAGTCCTGGACACGATAAGGTAGGGAACATAATAGATTGGCAACCTGTTCAGGGTGCAGCCTGATGGTCCTAACCTATGCACGGGTATACTGTTTAAAAGGGTCAAAAGGCAAATCTTCGTGTGCCCACCAAAACGAAAAAATAAACAGCAAAGTTACTGTTCTCCAATAGGAGCACTGCTTCCCATTTGCAGTTTGCTAGATAACCCAGAAGACTGTTGATACATGTGTTTGTGCATGGATGAGACCACAATACAGCTGTTTAGTATAAATGAACATTATTTTATCTGTGAAATTATAGTTGAGGTTGTATAACTTTGATCCTGTTACGCTGCATCTGCATCAAACTTGAGTTAATTTTCCTCTGACCTTTTTATTGTCAAAAAGTTGCTTCAGTACTGCAACTAGGTCAGTGGGTTTTTTTTTTAATCACACTTTTTTTCAGTTCCGACATTTTATTTGAACATTAGCTTACGCTCGTACCCGTATTGACAGAAGTGGCTATGATGTAATGAAAAGAAACCATACCATCTCACAGATGAAGAATGATGATGAACTTCAGAAGATATAGCAGAGTATCAATGGGATTGAATGTTAGTGGAAAAAGTTGTTAAACTTTGGTAAAGTCATTTGTATTTCTGTCTGTCTTTTATCCAACAGGAACAATTTGGAGTTGGCACTGTCTCGCCCAGTCACTGTGCTCGATAATGAGAGATTTACAGTACAGTCGGTCATCACCAAGCTAGTCTGTCCTGTTGTGCTGGTGAGTAGTTAGTGTGTTCTTCTGCATTGTATTTGAACATATACATGTAAATATGTGCAGTCTCTGTCTCACGTGTATGTTTTGCTCCCCTCTTCTAGGTGGCATTCCTGCTTGTTAATACTATTCGCTTTGCTCTTGCTGCCCCCAGCCTCACTCCTAGCTGCTACAATTTTGTTCAGCTTCAGGTAAAATAATTCAAAGCAGTAAATGTGCAGTAAGGAAAGACTATAAAGTATTAGTAGTGTACAGACATAGCCAACAAGTCTATATGTAAAGGTATTTTTCTGTGATTGCTGTTAATTACATTACACTCTGTAATTAAAGTTTGTTGATTAATTTATTAAGTAAAACTTTAACTGCCAGGAACGAAAGTTTTACTGTCTTTACCCACCCTTCTAGCAAGAAACAAGAAAATGCTTTATTTGGCCAGATTGGGGAAGACACACGTCTTTCTGTACTGGTGTTGATACGGGCCTTTTTTTCAGGTCCTAGAGCAATATTTTGATGCCTAATTCTATAGAATATTAATGGTTGCAAATTAATATTGTGACTTCGTCTGCCTCTCCATCAGTATTTCCTTTCTTCTCATCTTGGACTCAGGGCAACCTCAACACTTTACTAACTACACCAACTTGTCACTTAAAAGCAGGATCAATTTAAAGGCACATAAATCTTCTTTAGTCATATGTCAGTCATATATCGGAACATTTTGTTCTGTGTTGGCACCAAACATAATTATTGTACTAAGAAGATACTTGAAAATGAAAAAGACTGGACATAAATGTGTGTATGCCTTGTTTTTTCAGCTAATGGGTGTTCTGCCCATTTTGCCCCTGCTCTTTCCTATTATGTGGGTGCTAGTGAATGCTTACGGAGAGGCCAGGGTCCTCGCTGAGTTCAGCCGTGTGTCACCAGCTGGCCTGGTAAGGGACATACACACAGGGACATGGACAAACACACACACAAATGTAACATGCAATGACAGAAGAAAAGGCTTCAGTTATTATCAGTGATTATTTTTTATTTTTTTATTTTTTATTTTAGTAACAGGTCTAAAAGAACACATGACAGATATTTAACTTTGAATCTGACAAAGTGATATAACAAACTATAGTCTGAACATGAACTTATCAGAAAATCTGCATTTATTCATTCATGAATTCATGACAAGTTCATATCGGACAGTTATTCATACCTTTGTCTTTGTACTCTAATACGCTTTTGCACTGAATCAACAATCATGAGGATAGAAAACAGACTTTAAGCTGTGCAGATGTTTACATTCATATAAATGTTATTTAATGGCTTGTTATTTAACAAAAAGATGGAAAATGTGTGGATTTGCAAACTATTATAAATGTCTACAGAGTTATACATTAATATATACATACTATTACATCTCACAAAGTCAGGATGGCATGGAAAAGTACAACATGTATTTGCAAATTAATTCAAAAAGGTAAACTTGCATACACTATATAGTGAAAAGTTGAAAGTCTTTATATTTTAATTTTGATGCTCATGGCTTATAGCATCAAAATTCATCATGAATATTTTTTTAAAAATCAGTCAAAAAAGGATTTATGCCAAACCTCTTTAAAATGTGTTCTTTTATTTAAAAAAATCGGATTGCTGATAAATAAGAAGTCTGTTAAAATAGGAAAGCACTTCGGTAGTGACATTTTAGAGGACTGGCAGATTTGGTGATTTGGGGGCTACAGACAAACTCTGCTTTGTTATATTTTTACCCTTTCTCTAACTGAATGTATTTGTAGCAGAAGATATAGCCATAACTGTTATTTATAGAAATCTTCAAACCCTGATAATAACACCAATGCTTTTTTCTCAACAGGTCCTTCAAGGACGCACATAGGCTGAGTAGAACTACATGTGTAAAACTGTTGGAGTAATGCTTTTAGATGGAGATAAATGACAAAATTAAATTCAGTCATGCGTCTCAAGAACAACTTTAGTGCACCTTGAAATTCCTTCTCCAAATTCTACTGGAGGAATGGACTTCATTCTTCCAAAATCCATTCCATCAATAGCTTTTGTGATGGAGAACTCTGTCTTAAGCGTTTTCAGTAATGACTGACAACAGTAGTTTGCTAGATAACCCCACTGTTGATACATGTGTTTTTGCACTGATGAGACCCCAATACAGCTATTTAGTATAAGTGAACATTATTTCATCTGTGAAGTTATAGTGCAGGTAGTATAACTTTGATCCTGTTTTGCTGCATCTGCATTAAACTTGATGATGAGTTAGTTTTCTAATCATGGATGATTTTCTGACGTTATTATTATTAAAGATTTGCTTCTGCTAGCAGCACTGCAACTCAGTCGGTGGTTTTTGAGAGTAAATACTAAGAAAAAGGCAGTTTTTAGAAACAGTCTTGTGGAGGCATAATGGCTGACGAATTCTATCACAATAAAAGTCAATGAGATCACACTTTTTCTTACACTCTTACCTGTAGTGACAGAAGTTTATCTGTCACAGTAAGGGTAATATCTAATGGCTGACAACAACTCTGGGTGGCCAGTCATAGCCTTTTAAAAAACGTACATTTTAAGTGTGAATTTGTTTGAAAAGGTGAAAAATCATCTTTTGAGGCTTGGAAGCTAATTTCATTTTCTTCTGACAAAGGTTCTAGAATAGATCTAAATGGTACACAGATTAAATCTTTCTAAAGTCAATATTTGTAGATGTCTAGGTCATATATATAGTTTTTTTTTTCTTTCAAAAATGCAATAGCAGGCATTTTTTTTGTGGTGAAATGTTTGTGATTAAACAGCAATAAAAATACCAGACTTTGGTCATAAAGATGGAAGTAATGTGCCTTTAAAGGTTTCAGTAGTTGAACCTGTTAAAGGAGTGTTGGCTGAGTGTTGGTGGATTCCATTTGCAGATGTCAGAATTTGGACTTCAAGTTGGACTTCTAACTCACAAAGTGAGAGCAGCCCCACCAACCCCACATTCTGAATCTAATTAGCAGCAGTGCATGTAAACATTAGTAAAAATGTAAAAATTTGAATTTGATCTGCTGCAAATTGCGACTACTGAAAAGGGTCGCAGCGCTTGCACAATTTAGTTGGTATGGATAGCTCAGTAGGTAGAGTGGCGGCCCCGTGATCGGAAGGTCGGGGGTTCGAATCCACTGAACGGAAGGTACCGTTCCTACACACTGCTCCCCAGGCGCCCATTGGCTGCCCACAGTGAATGGGTTAAATGCAGAGAGGAATTTCCCCTTGGGGATCAATAAAGTATATGTTGTTGTTGTTATTATTAAAGGTGAAAGCATCACTTTAGGGCCCAGACCAGTGTTCATGTTGTGTCATCAAATATAGGTTGTCCAGTGTTTTTGTGTTTGCTGGTGGCTAAATTCTGATCGTCTGCACTGCAAACTGTTTCAGATGTTTTTTTTCTTCAGTTCAGAAATAACAGTGCTCTTAAAAGCTGAGTCTAACACGCACGCACGAACGCACGCACAGACATGCACATTCTCACACAAACATACACACCAAATCCCACACAGAGGAGACGCAGTGAGAGCCTCCCTCTGTGTTTTAACTAGACTCTTCTCTTGCCCCAGCTTGCTAAGTTCTCTGAGGACACTCTAAGCAGCTACACCGAGATGGTTTCCTCCCAGGTATAACCTCATGCTGTTTGACACCCCATTCCCTCCCCCCGGCTAAAATTGCTTGGCTCTCAAATCCACCAGAACAAACTCATTTGCTGCCTTTACCGGTTTGCTTGCAACCCCTCTGTGGAACCATTGTACATAGCTCTTGCTACTTTTCCACCTTCCTCTCTCACTCAGTCCCACTTACATCTGAATGTCTTACATGGACATTAGATTCTCTGTCCTTTTTGTTTGCTTTTTGCTTTCATCCAAACTCTTGGCTTTGCTTTCTGTTTGTAAATGCTGTACATGTGATTTCCTTCTCTTTGAATGGTTTTATTTGCACATTATTAGTCAACTAAATTTGACCAAGCAACTCTTCGTGTGACTTTACACTCAGATGCCTCCAGTTATTATTGACTAGTTACCTTCAATAACCTATCCTGTGTGTTTAAGATTATGTGTTCATGTCCATGGTTACTTCTGTTCCCACCACCTCACATGGATCCTAACCAAACTCAGTCTTTGTCTTCTGTTATAACTGGACAGTAACAGTTGCCACCAGTCTGTCTTTATGAAACATTAGTATTTGGCTTTTGAATCAGAAAAAATGGTAGCAAGTGTTGAGCATAAGAGACAGATGATCCCGAGAGGCACTGACTCTTTGTTGGACCTTTCATCTCTGCTTGTTTGCTTATACTGCATGACTGGAAATTAGGTTTCCTCTTCTTGTGTCCTCTCCTTATCAACAGTGGATTGACCATGAAAATATTTTCCACTTAATTTCATGAAATAAAGTTTGACTTTGTGTTTGGAAGACATGGTGGCCAGTGAGCTGCAGGGGTGTTCAATGAAAGACTTTGAACTCCTCTGTGGCTGTCAATCCTGCACATTAACACGCTCCTGATCTGAACCTAATGACACTTCAGATCTTGGCAATAGCAGTTCTCTGACATGCAGTGATCAGGCATAACGTTTATGACCACTGACAAGGAAAGTGAACAATAATAATAATAATAATAATAATAATAAAAAAGTGAGTATCTCTTCATATTGGCATCTGGGTTAGTGGGTGGGATATAGGGGGAAAAAATGTATATATACATAGAGAAAAGGCAGGACTGTTATGTATTTCTTACTGGATACAGAGACCTTAGTCAGGAGTAAAACCCCTGACCTGAGGTCCAAAGGCGATTAGGGTTCCTACATGTATATTGGCCCCCCCCCCATAAGACTCATACATTTTAGTCATGTATTTGAGCATTTAGGTTTTTGATATCTAGTAGTAAGCAGTTTTCTTGATAATTGTGTGTCCGTGTGTGTGTTTTCACTTAAACAGGAGATGCTCCGTTGTGTGTGGAGACACCTGGTTGCTGTCCTGAAGGGAAAATCTCAGACACTCTGCTATACTTCCAGCCTTTTACATACACTGGGCTCTGTCACAGTGAGTATTGTAGGTCATGCATTTCATACCTGCAGTATTGATTCCATTTAAATCAAACTCGGGTAAGTTTTCTTGCTTGATGCAGTTCGTTTGTGCAGATGTGAACATAGTAACTGCTCTCGGGTGTGGACGAAAACAACCACACCGAGGTCACCTCTTCCAAAGGGACTCGGTGCGCTTCCAAATGAACCCCAAAGCGGTTCCTTTATGGTGTGAAGGTGATCCGACCTCAATCCGAACCAACTGCCACGTGAAGTTTGAGCTAAAAAACTTCCAGTACACACATATGTTTTGTATTCTGGGATGCAGCAAAGTACTAGAGATGTGCAAGGGTCTGGTCAAATGAGACCAAAATTAAACTCCTTGAATGCCATAATGTGCGCCATGTTTGGAGGTCAAAAGTCGCTGCATATCACCCCAAAATCACCATACCAACAGTGAAGTTTAAAGATGGGAAAAGACTCAGTTGGTTTCAGAGAAACAAAATAAACTGCTAGAATGGCCCATCCAGTTACCTGACCCAAATCCAAGTGAAAATGTATGAAAAGAAGTAAAGCTCAGAGTTGATAGACGAGAGCCTTCAGGATTTGAAGAACGTTTGTGTGGAAGAATGCGCCAAAACACACATGAGCAATGCATGCAACTACTTTATCCATAAAGGAGGTGTCTTGAAGCTGTCATCACCAACAGAGGCTTTTGTATGAAATGTTAAATGCATTTCAGTGAGTCTGTTCAATACTTTTCCCTGTGTCATTTCTCATTATTACATATAATTTATGGAAACCTATGTTTTGATTTCTTTGCATGTTTAGATTGGATGGGTTGTTACTGACATCTGGTGAGAATTTCATGTCAATAGCACCTTTAGAAATATATTAGAACATATACTTTGCAAATTGGTGACGGTATCAGATTGATACCAAAATCTGAAGCACCACTGCTAGCTGCCATAAAGGCGGAAATAGAGTACATTGACATAATAGACATGCACAATAATTATAATTGGCCCGGATCTGGCATCAAGCTGGCACTTCTGACTGACTGGTGTCATGGCAGAGTGTATGTCAACCAGATGTGCTCCAGGTCTGGCAATGATGGCACTGTTTATGCGATGGCATGCCATATCTGGCCCGATTGTGGTTTAGTGTATGTGGCCCAGGCCAATAGAAAACAGGTCTTCCCTGGATCCGGCATCAAGCTGGCACTTCTGACTGACTGGTGTCATGGCAAGGTGTATGTCAACCAGATGTGGGCCAGGTCTGGCAATGATGGCACTATTTGTGTTCCTATTTTCCTATTTTAGTTAGAAGACCCAAATGCCATGTTGCAATACTATACTGCTATGGTAGCCAACGTTTCAAATGCAGGTTTGACAA
>VUQG01043679.1:4717-23583 GCA_015106755.1 Etia nguti
CAAATATTACCAAAAATGTTTTGGTTTTTGGGGTTTTTTTTAGTTTTTTTTTTTTTAAATTTCAAATATTGTATAAGAAGACAAATCTTTTTTTCCTGCCTCTTAACTAACTGAAGCCTTTCATTTAACTACCAAATAAACACATTTTTCCTCTCTTTCTGGCCACACACGTGGCAGCACTTCTGCTATCATTTTGTTCACATTTAACAAAATAAAAATGCAGACATAAGTGTACACATCCTCCCCAAAACAAATCCTCCCTAACAAAAAAGTCACTTCAAGGGTCAAATTGCCTTTAATTTCTTCACGTCAATATACGGGCCGAAAGTAGGGCTAACGTGGGCTGCCACTTTGAGACCCCTGGACTAAACAAACCTATGAGAGACACTTAACTGCTTCATGAGCTGAAACGTGAAGTATTTTTTTTTTTTTTTTTTTTTTTTTTTTTTAAAAATCCATCAACCTGCAGTTCATCTACCGTCCAGCAGAGGCAGCAGTGAGTCTGTCACCATGTTAAAATGAACACGTTTACAACCAGATACAAAAACTGGTTTAGCCTTTAAAGATAATTTCTCTCTTTACAACAACTGTACAGGTAAAGAATGTTTTTAGAACACACCTGTTTGCATTATTAGGGGCGTGGCCTCTTTGACTGACAGGTGGCTAGCTGTCTGCAAAGCCTCACCGCAGCCTCATTTTACTGGGTGTGGATGTTTATGTAACGTAAGTATGCAGATTAGTTGCTAACATAATTTAGCTCATCTTAAAAACTGTCAGATCCTTTCATCTGAGCACAGCGCCCCCCATCTGTAGCACTGATATCTGCAGGTGGTGAGTCTTCATCAAATTTTCATTGAATGCTGTTTATTAACTGAGATATTCCTTAGATCGTAACATTTAATTTAACGCTATCACATACAAAAGAAAATCAGTGAAACTGGCAGTCAAATGTGGGCTGCTGAACTGAAAGTTTCCATGTTTTGTGATGTCACAGAAATCATTTATCTTCACTCTATCACGATCATTTCAGCTTTACAGGTTCCCGTTTCTCTTCAGTCTGTGGTTCTCTTACAGACTCTGATCATAATTCAGCTGCTGACGTAGCAGAAAGTCTCAGGATTGTCGTGAAAAGGAATCTCTGGGAGGTAAAAGCAGCAGTTAAATGTCAGCACTCCAGACGGGCTGCCTCGCAACAGATTTCCTGTATGGCCATCACACTAATCCCGCCCACCAGCTCTTTCCAAAAGTTCCTTTTAGCTGAACAACAGAAATCCAGCAGCTCGACCAGAGAACACATCAGGAAGCGACTGACACCTCATGCCAAGGACGCCGTCCAAACAGCTGATCTATGACATCAGGAAACACCTGGCGACTAGAACAGTAACCTACAGGTGGCAGCTTCAAGTTTAATAGTTGAAAAATGTAAAGAAACGATCATCTACCTGCAGTTTGAAGGGACGCAGTCAGGAACACCGCAAAGACTAGTTAGCTGAATCACTGATGTTTGTGACTGAAAATGCTGTCACGCTCAGGTGTACGGCTCAATGCAGCATGGTGTGTTCAAGTGTCACTTGTTCTTTATTCTAGTGCGATGTGTTCAGGGGCCCTCAGATCTGTCAGCGTCTCTCCCAGCCTCTCGGGGTAATGAGTCCTGAGATGAGGCGGCGGCAGCAGAGCGAGGTGGTCTTGCCTCGTCGCCTGCAGGAGCGGTGCTCTGCTGTCAGACGGATGTTTCTTTATAACAGTCGCAGATCTGACACGCTGAGAGCCGACGGCGGAGGAGGCAGGAGCACTTGGACTGATGCACACCTCCCCCTCCTTGCTCCTCATGAACCTTCACTTTATTTGGTTTATTTCACAGCAGCTCAGATAATCTCACACACGCATGCACGCAGTGTGTTCGATAAGAGTGATGGGATGCAGCATCTCCTCCGAGCTTAGCACCTGTAGATGGATCTCAGATAACGTCTCTGAGGATCACATGATGCTGAACCAATCACAGCGTCTCAGATCAATCACAGACTTCTGCACCAACTTGCTTCCGTCAAACTCAACCATCAAATGATCTACTTCCTGTGAGGCGTCATTGTTCTCATCGGAACCAAATGAAACAAAAAAACTGATTAAAAATGGTGAGGAGACGTCTCAGGGCCGCCTTCTGTTCCTGTGTTCTTCCTGGGCGCTCCAGGCTCCTGGAGCCATGTGAGTTTACATTTTTAACAAAGTGACAGACGGCGACCTATCCAGGTGTGTCCCACCTTTCGCCCGTTGACTGTGCCCAACAGAGGGTGCTTGTGAGCGCACTGGTTTCTGTGAAGGTCGTCAGCATGATGCCTACAGACAAACATCTGCATGTTAATCAGTGACATCACTATGATGTCACGCTGATCGTACTTCATTTGACTCAGTTAAAAAGCCTCAGTTTCAGCCTGGATTCAACTCATAATCCTCAGATTATTTCAGGTTTGTTCCAGCTGTGACACACCTGCAGCACTACCTGTCTGACACTGGTTTCCTGTGCTGACCCTGCCCCTTTTGCCTCACAGCTGGACTCCTAGACCGGTGCTGAGGGGAGCACATTGGTCATGTTTAGTGAAGCCAGGTTAAAAATCCTTCAGCAGCAGGTGAGGTTTGAGGTGGCAGGGATGATGTTCTATGGTGTTTCATCACGCTGATGAGTCCGACTCTCCAGACATCAGGTGAAATCATCAGACGGGCTGAGAGCGAGCACCTCCTCTTGCCTGTTTTGTGAGGAGCTGAATCTGCTCTGCTGAGACGAATCCTTTGGAGGCGTTGTCGTCATGGAGGATGAAGCTTTCTCTTTAAATTCACTCTGGCTCTTTGTGAGTGGAAACGTGACCGGGGGGGGGGAGCCGCACATCCAGCCAAAGCAGGGATTACGGTCGCTGACGGCCGTTTGAAGTGAGACGAATTTGGCGCCGAGGATTTGGTTAATTACAAAATGTCAGTCACGATCACGGCGGGGAGGTCCCTTCTCGTGTTCCTGTCAGCACCACACCGCCGCTCATGATCAAGCAGACACCAGAGGAGGATACGGCGCCACCAGCGTCACCACTCATTAATAACCCAGCAGCAGCTGAGGAGGTTGTTAAATCCAGCCACCTCAGGTTAAACAGCACCTCCCTGAGGTGACAGCTTAAAAGTGCAGCTTCCATTGACCATAACTCAAGCAACTAGATCTCAAGCTGAGATTCCTTTGAGCAAGGCAGCACCGATAGACAAACTCAAACCTGATGATGTCACAGGGGGCGGGACTTACCTTTGTGTGTGAGGCAACGGATGCTCTGTTTACTCTGAATGTCCCACAGTCGAACGGTCTCATCATGTGACCCTGACAGCAGGAGAGTCCCATCCATCGACGCTGAGAGACATGTCACCATGTTCCTGAGGAGAACCCAGAACCACCATCAATGAAGTTAATCGACCCTGATCAACAATCATCCTGAACCTTGATCACTGCAGTTAATCCACAGTAAACACCTGTTAGAAGGGCTTCCTCTGACGTGTGTGTTATTCACTTCCATCTGGATTATTTCACCGATGGAGACAATAGCTCTTCATCACATGTGACGTTTTCCACACACCTGTTTTCAGTTTATGGTTGTTCATGTTTCCTACCACACCCACTGCTTGGCAAGCTTGGAATTAATCAGGAGACAACCCACTTCCATTTATCACCGTTATGTCACACCTCAGCCCAAGCAGACTCCCACAAGTCTGACGAGAAGCACAGTGAAAACATGTGGACAATACTCTGCTGTGATAAATAAATAACTGGCCGTCTGGCATGGTCATTTCCTGTTGAGCATATGATGGTCTACATGTTATTGATTTATTTTCAAACATGGAAATAAAACTGTTTGTACAACACATGAAGTTTCTTAATTTTCTGCTACTCATAAGGCCCCACCCACACTCCTTCTGAAGCCACTTGTTCTAACTTTGTGCTTAAACGTCATGACAGTTAAAGATGATGAAGGTTAATTATCGGTGGACTCGCTGACCTCCAAACGCTCAATGTTTTCACCAGCGCCGCTCCTCGCACCGTACCGGAAACACAATTTGTTCCACACACGTGAAAATACTCGCACTTCCTGTCACCGCCACAGAGAAAAGCTGTCTTTTTCTGGTTGGTGTCAGATTAAACTCCTTGAAGCAATCCCATCCCTCTACAGATTTTCACCCTCTGCTTTCAGTGAACAGGACCTTTACTGCAAAAGGAACAGGAAATGACCCAGGGCTGTCCGCTGGTATAAATCTTTACAGCCCCACTAAAGTAACAGCAAATAAACAGGATACGTTTGTCACACAGTGGAAATTTGTGTTTGTTTTATACTATGTTTTATTCTGATTTTAGCGTTTACTTGTACGTGTAGTATTGATGTTATTTGCATCATGTGTTTTGCATGATGTTGTTATAATCCACTGTGGACTGGTAGGACAATAGACGAAGCATCTGTGGAGGTGTGGGTGGGCCCTGAGGTGGCCTATCAGCTGTCGAACAGACTTGAGAGGCTCGAGAGGAAGCAGGAACCAGGCGTGGGAGAGAAGGACATGCTGCCTGATCGCCAGGTGAAACGGCTTGTTTGAGGATGGGCAGATCAGCATGATGCGGTGTCCCATTTTCCGGTTGACAGAAACGGCAACCAGTGGGGAACAGCGTGTGTGATCAACAGCAGGCTTCCACTGTTGTTTGCCGGGTGCAGCCATGTAGGGGGAGGGTCACCGTGGCTATTAGCCAGGCCCGCTTCACGGATGATGTTTCTGGCGAGTGTCTGTCTGTTTACAGGAAGGTGCCACAAGGGAATACGCTGTAGCAGTGAGCGAGAGACTCAAGTGCGGAGCACAGCTGGGTTGTGATGTGACAAGCCTGATAGAGAGACAGGACAGAGATGGGAGTTTCTCCTCGTCCTCCTGGGACTAGGCTGGCGTGGTCCAAACTTCAGAAGAGGAATTCCTCTCTCTAACTTTTACACATAAGGAACTGGAATTGTAGGACAATTTTATCGCAGCACTGTGCAGGATTTTAATGTACAAAGAACATCTTATTGCAAAAGTTTTTAGAATTGTGTTTATTTATTCCTGGTCTCCTCCTCGGGGAATAAACTGTGTGTAATTAAGACCTGCTCAGTCTCTGCTCCCTGGGTTTCTGATACACGTGCTCCCCCTCGTATTCTAAGAACCTGTGACGTGACATTTAGGCCCACCAGCTTTAGTGTCCACACAATTTTTTTCTCACTGTTAAACAAAAAGGTTCAAACTTTATTTTGAAAAGAAGAAACAAGAAAGCTGGTTTCCGTGCGCACCAGGCCATGCCCCTCACACTTATCAGAGTGCGATGGGCAGGACCTGAGAGGAGACATGCCTAGCAGCACTACACGGTTCTGATGCTCACCTTTGTCTTAAACTTGCTGCCTGCGCCGTGTTCACAGCAACCACTAATAGAATTTTCGATTTTACCCCTCTCTCTTACACAAACACACGACATGTCATACGACCATATCCCTGCAAACACACACCAGCTGCTGTCTCACCTGTGACCTTTAAACACCTGGTTTCCCTCGCCATCCGACTGGAATGACTTTTCCCGACCGAGACTCTGCAAACAGTTCAAACAGGTAAACTTTATCTTCTCCCCTTACAGCTGGGAGGAGTCAAAACATGATTAGGTGAGAAAATGAGACAGACTCACCTGGCTGCACAGAGACACCTGGAAAATATTTCCATCACTTCCTCCACAGAACAGGAAGTACTCAGCAGGGTCAAAGGTCACAGACATTATCTCCACATCAAAGAGGACCGAGAGGAGTAGCTCACCTGAGGACAGCTCCCATACCTAGACAGGTAGCAGAAACAAACACCTCAGAATCTAAGACTGTGATGACTTCATATTTTATTGTGCTGAGGTCTGATTGGTCAGATTTAACCCATTACTACATGAACTGCACACAGACATGGTTTCAACACACTAAGAAGACACTAAATTTGAACACACTAAGCAACTGTTTCCTGTTTCCATAGAGACGGCCCGTATTGTCATGTTTTCAGATCAAAGCGATCAGATCCAAACAGGAGGTTGTTCTCACATCATCTCCACTCACTCTTTTTTTTTTTTGTGGGGTGGGGGCGGACAGATCATGAAGCCTCGCAGTAGTTCCGGTAGTAGGTTAGCGGTGCACGCTAGCTACGCAGAAAGAAGCACAGAAGACTGAGATGCACTCTTTAAAGACGTTTAAAAATACAACGCTATGCTATCAGTACATCAAGATAAAATTAACTGGTGCCGTATGGTTCATGCCTAATGTATTGGTAGGTGTGGCAGTAAGGGTGGACCCGACCACATATTTCGCTGGTTTACACAGTTTTCTTTATTCCCGCTTGCTGCTTTTTGGCTGCCGGCCACACATACACCACAACAACAAACAACTCCTCAGGTCCCGGCATCTTTAATAGGGGAGGCGTGATGAGCTGATCAAGCTCAGGTGTGTCCGCCTCCCCCGCAGCTGTGCCACGAGCCACACCCCGCCCGTGGCAGCTGAAAAGCCTTGTTTTTGTGTATTTGTAGACCACACACAACAACAACCAACTCCTCAGGTCCCGGCTAAAATTTGCTGGCCCCCCCCAGTTGCTCCCCCTGGAAAGACTGTCCTATGTTGGCAATAATTCTAATAAATGTGAGCACAAGAGAGAAGACAACACCCTACAATGAGTTGAAACATTAACTTGTTATTTATTCCTGCTTTAAACAGATTATTATGGATTTCAAAATCTTATTTGGTTTTCAGTGATATCAACTTAAAGCAGAAAATTAACTAAGCATATCATTCTTTTGTGTTTCGCCGTATTTTTCAAGTAACCTGTATTTGACAATAGCATAATAAAACTGGAAATTCTGTTTTTGGTGTGCCACCCAATGTTTTTAGTGGCCCCCATATGGCCGCCTGCATGAAAAACGTCTGGAGGCGCACCTGGGAAAGAACCCACGCAAACATGGGAAAAACATGAAAACGCCACACGGAAAGGCCAGCCAGGGGGTGGAGTCGAACTCAGGATCTTCTTGCTGTGAAGCTACAGTGCCAACTGCTGTGCAACATTCATTTCAGCGCCCCTGGGTAACACTAATGTTAAAGTGCTCTTATACTGATGTAACCACATACAGACCTGTATAGGTTATTTAAATGTTGGATATTAATAAATCCCCAAAACTACCAAGCAATCACAGCAGAGATGATCTCAAAGAGAGCTCATCGTTACATCACTCCCTGTCTATAAAATGTTTTTTGTTTTTTTTAAAAAATCCATTCATCTCTGATTGTCGAGACACGGCACCTCGCTGCTTTAAAACAGGACGCACACGTATCACCCACAATGCATCAGGCTTCAGGCAGAGAAACTAAACGAAGTAAGCTTCCTCCTCAATACCACGCTAACTCCTGTTCTTGATTATGGTGAGATGAAGATCATCAGTTGTCCGCTTTACCTGCGTCACACCTGTCTGGATCGCTGAGCGACATCAGCAGCGGTGCACAAACTCACCTTCACTGTCTGGTCTAAGGAGGCGGTGGCGACTCGAGCCTGAGGTCCCATCAGGCCGCAGTGCAGGTCTGTGATTGGCAGAGAGTGACGAGACATGATGTGGCGAGGCTCAGGGGCGTGGCTTACATCCAGCTGGACAACACTGAAACACAGCGAAACAGAGTGAGTGAGTCAGCGATTCTCCCGACACATCTCAGAGTCACAGGTGAAGCATCGACCTTACCAGGTGAATCTGAATTTTTTTTATTTTTTTAAAAAGCACACACAGCTAAAGCTGCACCTGCTGGACACTGTCCCTCTCTCCAGGCTGACTTCTCATTTTTGTGTTCTTGTCATGAAACACCTTGCTGCTGATTAAAAGCTACAGATCGCTCCAGATGTGTTTTCAGGTGTGTCTCACCTTGACAGACTCCACACCAGAGCCAGGTTGTCTTTTCCACCAGAAACAAAATGGCTGCTGTCATCAGTGAACTTTAGACAGGTGACGTCCTGATAGTGACGACTGAGGACAGACAGCAGTTTACCTGTGGACACCTGATCAGTGAGAAAACAAAGTAAACAAACCTGAACCAAGAGACAAAAAAACAAAACAAAAAACAACAAAAACATAAAAGGAAGAACTGCACTCAGAGGTTCTGAACGAAGTCGTCTTCTTGTTTAACAACATTTTAAAACATCATCATGGTTCCTCCTGATACAGACCAGCAGATGCAGCTCTGGGTCCAGTGGAGTTTCTTTAGAAATCATTTTGCCTTCGTCTCTCTAAGTTCTTCCTGAAATGTTTGAATCCTTGTTCTAATCACCTCCTTCAGCCTCTGATCATCTGCATATGTCTGCTGGAGTTTTATTCTAACACTGAACCTGCAGGAGGTCCAGATGTTCTAATGAACCAGTTTTAGTGAGTTAGTCTGAGCACAACACGAGCTGATCTCCAATCCTGTGTTCACATTTCACTTTCCAAACCCTCCTCCATGCATTCAGCTTCTACTGTGACCTCTCTGATGAACAGGATGGAAACAGCTGAGGAGCTCTGAGATGGTGATGCTCTTTCTTAAACTCCTCTGTCAGCATCATCTAAGCAACTGTTTGTGGGGTCAGGAAGTGAATGATGAGCTTTTATGTTAAACACCTGGACATGCTTAAAGACGCGTTTTCTGTTCAGATTAACTTTATCTGTTAGTTCTTCAGAGAACACAAGAATATGAGAATCTTTTCTCCACACGAATCCTGTGGGGAGTTGTGCTTCTTATTCCTGTGTGGGTTCTCAGAGTTCCTTCTACAGTTTAAGTCCTGACTGAGCGTGAGTGCCGATCCATCTCTCTCTGTGATAAACTGTAGACCTGTCAAGGTGTACCTTGTGTCACCTATAGCTCGGATAAGCTCCTCCCCCAGCAAGACTAAATTAAGTAAGGGGGAAACAGATGGATGGATGTATTCTAAACGTTGTGTTTGGTCAATTATTTCTTTGTGGTAACAATGCTTCTTATAACATTGGAAAGTCGGTTTTTGTTTTGTTTTGTTTTTTTAAATGGTGCCACATTTGTAGGGAAACGCCATTTGTGGGTTGAGCAGCAGAGTTCAGTATGTGGGCTGTGCCAAATCTTCTCTGCCAATGCTAAACAGCTGCTATTGACTCTCGTTTGGTATCGTTTATTGGATGGGATGATTGAAGTCTGAAGAAACAAGACATGTTTAACAGTTTATTTACTGAACAATCAGGGGCCTCACTAGCATGTGTACAAACCACACAGAGCCACAACAGCCTGGCACCTCCTCATCACACTGGTCACCAGCTTGGTCACACACTGGTGCAATCCCATTCGTCAAAGGGCAGATGGCTTACTGATCGATTGACTGATTGATGAGTGACCAGGATGAATGAATCCTGCTGAACAGTAACTTCACATCAGCAGAGTTACTGAAAGAACTCCTGATTAGCATCATGCCATCTACCTATTGAGTCGTACACCAGCACAGGCTAAACAGTATCTTAAAATGAATAAATTACATTCAGTCAATCAGAGCTCGAATAGACTCACCTCCCACAGGTAAATGGCCTCAGCGACTCCAGCAGCAAGAAAGAGTCCGTTAGGTGAAGCAGAAAGACAAGTGACCACACCTGGACACACGATCTTCTGCTGCAGCTGATCCTGAACAACAAAAGAACAAGTGGGTGTGGCTACGAGGTAAGATCAACATATCCAAGCTTACTCTCTTGGCTGGCTTAAAAAAAAACTTAAAAACCCCAGTCAGAGATTATCAGAGACCATGACTATCAGAACAGTGGGCATCAGCTTGGTGTTTAACACTATGTTCTACCCAGCCAAATCACAACCACATTTGCCTCAAGGTAATGCCATCCAGGTATCACACCTCCGTGACTTCATGGAGCTTTGTACACTTCAGAGCTCCGATGTGTCACATTAGAAACAAACATAAACCCCAGTAAATATTTTTATTGTGACACTTTGTGCGCTTCTGATAATTGGGTATTTTCAGCAGCATTTCTTTTTATTTTCTTTAAAGAGGTCTGTCAGAGTTATTACAGGGAATTAAAAGTGGAAACTCAGTGTGAATAACATTTTTGTTACCAAAATAAAACTACATCAAATAGAATAAAACAAGTTATGCACTGAAAAGTTCAGAGTACCCGGGGTCCCTGAGCGGGTCCTGGAGAGCGCCCCATCTGGGGACTCTATTGTCCTACTTCAGGGCTTCAACCTTCACATGGCCGACAGCACCTGGAGGGGAACCCAACATTAACCAAAGCACTGTTCTGTTATTGGACTCTGTGCTAAACGCAGTTTCTCCGTAACAAACATGACATTTTCAAGTATAGGTGGCACCAGAACACAGCTACTCCTCTGATAAGAGGAGACCTCAGTGCAGCGTTCGATACTGTCAACCATAATATTCTATTAAAATGATTAGAGCATGCTGTAGGTATTACAGGTACTGCGCTGCAGTGGTTTGTATCATATCCATCTAATAGACTCCAGTTTGTTCATGTAAATGGAGAGTCTTCTTCGCACACTGGAGTTCCACAGGGTTCAGCGCTAGGACCAATTCTGTTTACATTATACATGCTTCCCTTAGGCAGTATCATCAGAAGGCATAGCATACATATTCACTGCTATGCAGATGTCACTCAACTTTATCTATCCATTAAGCCAGATAGCACACACCAATTAGTTAAACTCCAGGAATGTCTTAAAGACAAAGACCTGGATGACCTCTAATTTTCTGCTTCTAAATTCAGATAAAACTGAGGATATCAAACTGAGGTGATGAAACCTCCAAGGGAAAGTCAGACATAGATCAGCAAGGTTCAAACAACAGGAGATCAGCATCCATCACCACAGTGATCAGCAGGACACCCTCAACACTCTGAAAACCGCTCCGCATATCTCCTGCACAGCGCCAGGTGTGTTCATGTTACCTTTGAGCAGCACGCTTTTGAAGTAGAAACTTCAAAACTGCACATCTGTAGGATGTCTCAACAAGACCTGGGTATACTAACACAGCAGTCTGTGTGTAAACATGTGGACTCACGAATCAGCTTCTTTAACGTTGAGCTGCAGCCATCACACAGGTAAGGTTTAAGGACAGGTAAACGGGGTTCGGTAAGGAGTCCGAGTGGTTCTGACAACGGCTCTACTTTTTCTTTTTCACAGAATTAAAGTGGCAGCTTTCTGAGCGCTTTGTTTCCACCTTTAGAGGGACTGCAGGTTTTTGCGCACCTGTCCGCGCCGGGGGGCGGAGCGTTAGTTTGGTGACTCTCGCCTGGTGAGCTAGGTGGGCTCAGGTGACCTCAGCTGGGCCAGGTGCGGTCCTACCTTCCTCTGCAGCTCCCACACGTTGATGAAGTTCTTGCCGAGCTGCGCGGACAGCAGGTACTCCCCGCCGAGCACCGTGAGGCTGCGAGCTCCGCTGTTCCCGCCGCGGTACGAGAGCAGGCTGGAGCCGCTGTGCGGGTCGAACACGGTACAGTTCCACAGCTGGGAACCCGAATCGCTGCTCAGCAGGACCTCCAGAGGAGCCGCCATCATCCACGCGCACACACACACACACCGGCCGCCGCCGTACACGCTACGTCACGTCCGAGACCGATACGTCACGTCCGGGCGCGGTGCACTGTGGGAGATGTAGGGACAGGCTCTATTTAGAAACACCTGTTTTTCTCTAAAACTATTTAACAACGCAAATAAAAAATACAACTTGGAGCACGAGAGGAGTTATATACACAAACATTGTAAACAAATGATAAATCATTCAGGTTTTTACTCACCTGAAAGCAAATATGGACGTCTTGCATAATTAAACCTCCATTTTAAGAACCACACATTTTTACCCCTGAACCATAAAAGGCTGAGGTATGATCATCCCCCTCCTTGGAGGCCAGCGTGGACACTCAGGTTTGTGAATGCGATAACTGAAGAACATGTAGCAGTTTTAAATTGATACCGTAGATGTATCTACAAAAATCTTGGACGACATCAAATCTCAGCGTTTTTGCTGCAACTCAACCTCTCAAACTTGCAAATCAAAGGCTTGTCTTTACAGACTAAACTGAGACTTGCTTACTATAATCACTATTAAGCTATTCTTGAAGCTTTGGTCCTGTGAGGCGCCTATCACGCCTGTAGTCTGGCTGCAGTCAGACAGGGTTCTAAGTAATCAAGAAAAGTAAGGACACCTGTAGAAATTGATAGCACCAACTTTCACTACAGTGCTCTCGCCCTTATCACTTTTCTTACAGGTCAGATTGGAGTGTGTTTAACGTTATAAATATCTTAGAACAGTTATTGATTCAAAGCGTAATTAATTTTAAAGAAAAGTGAAGAGGCACTAGCGACTCATGTTTGAGTACGCTCTGTTGAGCAGTGCAGCATCAACAGCGATGAACTCGAAGGAAAAATGACGACTGAGCAAAAAAAAATATCCTTAAGCTCTTTGGAAACTTTATTTATACACTGACACACATTACATCCTCTCTTTCAAGGCTAACATTCCTGAGTGCCACCCGCTCACTTGGTAAGGGCCGTGATGGGGCAGCATACGTGCCTTCACGGAAAAACTGTGCCCCCTTGTGGTGACAAATAAATACTGCGTCTCAGTCAAACAATAACAATCATGCAGTCCAACACATTTCGCAATTTGAGTACACAAATTGAATATCTCAACAAGCTTTCTCGTTTCTAGACTGATACAACCATGATAATTTTATTTTATTGTCCTTTCATTGAATCCGTTTTATCTTTTCTTTGGTGTTGTGGTTTGGGTTCATATCTGTAAAGAACAGGAACCACATCTGAACCTAACATCCCTGTACACCAGACCGTTACAGTGGTTGGCCGGTTCAGTTTTTCTGGACGACTCACACTCTTTGCACAGTGAATTTCAGTTTCTTCCTTCTGGGTGAAGATTTCTGTGTCTTTAAGATATGAGGAAAACCAGTGCAGAACTTAACATTTCAAAAGAAATGTCATTATCGATGGTGTCAAATACTGCACTGATTCCAGCAACACTACCAGTGGTGCACGAAGCACAATCAACCAAACAACCATTAAAGCCATTAATCAATCAGCTGACCAACCCAACTAGTCAATCTATGCATCGATCAGCCAATCAGTCAATGAACCAACATTAGGTCTCTATATTCTATATCCTTGTTACTACTTGAATTAATAATTGATCAAGACATTGATTGATTTTCCCCGCATTACAGAAACCTGTTTACAGTAGGATGATTATGATAGTTTAAATAAATCAACACCCCTGAGTTAATTGTCAGAATCCTCTTAACACAGGCAGAGGAGAGGGTGTGGCAACAATCTTTTGCTCCAGCTTATTGATCCACCAAAGACCCAGACAGAATTTTAATTCATTTGAAAGCCTGATACTTACCCTCGTCTAAATTTAAAATATAGTTTTATTTGTTGTTATCTATTGTCCAACATGGGCCTTACTTAAAGTTTTGTCTGATTTCTCAGACCTTTATCTGATTTAGTGCTCAGATAAATATATTATTTTGGTTGATATTTAACATCAATTCAGTTCAATTTAATTTTATATATATAGCACCAAATCACAACAACAGTTGTCTCAAAGCATTTAATATTGTAGGCTGAAGAGATTCGCATAATACAGAGAAACCCCAAAAATCTCCTCCAGCAGAATCATGCTCAGGGAGGGGCGGCCATCTACCGCAACCACTTGGGGGTGAGGGAAGGTAGACAGGACAAAAGGCATGCTGTGGAAGAGAGCAAGACATTAGTAATAACTCATAGTTAAATGCAGAGTGGTGTATAAAGCACATGGTGAGTTAAAAGAGGTAAGAGAAGGAGAAATGCTCACTGCATCATGTGAAACTAGCAGTCTGGGACCGATGTGCTGTATTGGGCTGATATGGTACTATAAGGTCTTTAAGATAAAATAATGGGCCTAATTATTCAAGACCTTGTATGTGAAGAGAATGATTTTAAATTTTAAATCCATTCTGGATTCAACAGGGAGCCAGTGAAGAGCCAGTATGGGAGTAAAATCCCATTTGTTTCTAGTCCCTGTCAGTACTCTTGCTGTAGCATTTTGAACTAACTGAATGTTTTTCAGGGAGTTTTTAGGACACTCTGATAATAATGAATTACACTAGTCCAGCCTAGAAGTAATAAATGCATAAACTAGTTTTTCAGTGTCACTGTGAGCCAAGATGTTTCTAATTTAAGAGCTATTGTGCAAATGGAAAAAAGCAGTCATAAATATTTGTTTAATATGCACATTAAAGGGCATATCCTGGTCAAAAACAACACCAAAATTCCACACAGTGTTACTGGAGGCCAAGGTAATGCTACCCAGAGTGAACATCTGGTTAGATACCATACATCTAAGATTTTTAGGGCTGAGGACAATAACCTCAGTTTTATCTGAATTTACCATGGAAATGAGAAATGTCCATGGCAAGCAGGAAATTGGAGCTGATCCAGGTTTTTATGTCTTTAAGACATTTCTGTAGTTTAACTAATGAGTGTGTGTTATCTGGATACATACACCGGATAACATGGATGTTATCATGGATAGATCAAGTTGGGTGTCATCTGCATAGCAGTGAAAATGTATGCTATGCCTTCTAACTGCTTAAGGGGAGCATGTATAATGTAAGCAAAATTGGTCCTAGCACTGAACCCTATGAAATACCATAATTAACCTTAGTGTCTGAACAGTGACACTGATGTGGCTGCGAAGAAAACTGCAGGGTGGCCAGTTAACGTCTGCACAAGTAAAAATATCAGCTGATGTTTCAGAAAACAGAGTCACTGTTTGTCCTCCAGTGACCTGATACACTAACCGACAGAAAGAGAATGACATGGAGAGCATTTTTACTTTTAGCTTTATAGTCACAGAATAAATGATCTGAACAAGTTCAGAAATACCTTTGGCCTAAATACTAGAATAGAATAGCCTTTTATTGACGTTGTTCATGTACAATGAAATTGTAAAACATCGTAATAAAAAGTACCTTTCATCTTTAGGTAAAATCCCAACTTTTTAACATCTGCTTCTAGGAGATGAACAGGAGGAGTAGCTGGGGTTGCCCTGGGAACAGGTGGCAGCGGTGATGGCATCCCCGGTAACCCTGAAACCACAGAGTTAAGCCGGAAGTTACCCTGATAACCAAAAACCCTGACTCTGCTGTGTGTCATGCTGGTGGAGATGACCCGAAAACTGGGAATTCACATCAGTGGTCAGCAGTCTATACTACCTGCTCAGGTGTGTCGGGGGCTGACAACAGTTCACAAACAAACATTTAGGGGGACTAAAAGTGTTTGCTGCTCCTGATGACCTGTAAAAAAGTACTATGGGTGCTACAAGTACCCGATTATTACTTGATCATTACATGAGTACAGGTGGGACAGCACACCTGTAGATGTTCCAGGACAACATGATGGAAACTAATTTTTGTTACAGCACAACACCCTGCTTTACTGTCCTGCTGGAAAATAATGAAGGCAAAAAGTCTGAAAAAGCCTTCAGACCAGGAATGTCCCCACAGAGTGGGTCAAACACACTGTGCTGATGTAAACAGTCTGTGGGCTCGTCAGCTTAATTAATCCTGACGAGCTGCTCCTGGTAATCCTCCTTCCTCTGTCCCTCTGACCAATCAGCGCACCTGATGTCATCCTCTCTCTTCGCCCCTCCTCGTGTGTATGTGTTCAGCCTCTTTGTGGTTGACCGGTTGCCGCGGCAGCAGCAGTGTGAGGACGGAGTTCGTATGAAGCGTCGTTGTTTTCCTCTGAGAGGAGACCACAACCTGCTGACCCCTGACACACAAACGCTGTGAGTAATACACACACACACACACACGCCATGAGTAACACACACACATGCCGTGAGTAACACACACACACCCACCCACATGCCGTGAGTAAGACACACACACACACACACAAACACAGACACACACGCCGTGAGTAACACACACACACACACACACATGCCATGAGTAACACACACACACACATTGACTAACGAGGCTCAAACAGTTTTATGAAGAAGCTGTTCTTTAGTTTTTTGCTCTTAATTACATCATTATTACTTGGTGATAAAATTATCTACAGAGCAACTGACTGGTCACCTTTACCTTTGGTGACAAACACCTGAATCTTGAAGTTTTACCAAATAATAAGAAAAGATAGAAATGGGTTAAACAAACACTGAAATCAAAACACTAAAGAAGTTATTTTAAAAATATATTTTACTACACAAAAATAATAAATTATTTAAAAAAATATGGCAAAAAAGATTATTGTTTTATGATGAAGCACACAAATTGATAAATACTAAATAAAGGCTTCATTGACAAATCTGATTTTGTAGATCACAGTTTTATTTTTAACCTTCTCACTGAAACCATTAAGAATCATCTTTTACATGTCTTACTATTTCAGCCTGGGGTTGAGGCAATGTGAACAGGTGCAGTCAGGGGGTGTGGCCTCTCTGTCAGGAGGCTCATCCAGCAGCAAACCAAACACCGCGCCGGCCAGGCAGCGCCCAGCAGCATCTCCGACTCGTCGTCTGCGGTTTGAGGACGAGACGGAAAAGGAGGCGGAGTCTCGTTACCTGGAGCGACAGCGGCAGAAGAGACAGATGGGGAACTGGGGAGCTGGTGCTGTGATGTCCAAACCAGACTTAAATCTGTACATCAATGGCACAGCGGAGGCAGGGCACGCTGTTGGCAAGCAGCCAAGGGGGCGAACAGTGGTGAGCAGAGCAGGTCAGAGTCACACCTGTGAGAGAGGATTAAGATGCGGAGTCAATCTCTGGCAACACTCACCTGGAACTGACAAGAAGTGGAGCCTAAATAGACAGCACCTTAACCTGCGGACTGAACCAATCAGAGAGACCTACATCGGCTCTGTCACCAGTGTGGAAAAGGGTGGGGACACACAGGTGAGAAGGGAATCAGTGGAGCTAAATGTAGCCCAGGTGACCTTTCATCAAGCCATGCCCTACGCTGGCCTGCCAATCAACCCCTATGCCCCCCACTCAGTGGGGCTGTCTACCACCCACCCGCCCAAACTGCACAGAGAGCATCAATTGGTGCCTGATCCAAAGGAGAGGAGAGAGCGTGAGGAGGAGGAAGATCTGAACAACATGATGAAGAACTCCTCATCCTCCTCAGAGAGGAGCGCAGACACAACAGGTGAGAACTTTATCTGCTTAAAAACATTTGCCAACACACTCTGAGTTGAGCTAAGAGATTCACCTGCTAAATCACCACGGTAACTGCTGCTTGAAGGCATCACCTAGTCAGGATCAGGTGATGTTCAGAGTTTGAGTTTAAACTCAGCTGAAGAATTTCCTTTGATTCTTTTATGTGCAGCTTGTTCCTAAAAGCAGTCGATGACGCTCCGGCAGCTCAGACTGAACATTCTTGTGTTCATGTGCTGTTGCAGAAAATGTCTAAATGTTGTTCTGCTTGATTATGATTTGCTGCTGAGTCTCTTTCACACTGCTGCAAACACAGAAAACACACCAAGCATAACTGTTCAACAATTTACATTAATTCACGCTGATCTGATTTCCACATCTCCTTAATCACCCTGTGGGACAGGAAGCTTGTATGTTAATGTTTACATGGATTCACTGCAATTCAGATCTTTATTTTACCACTCTGTCCACAAATCACAAGATTAACCAGTTACTGCAGCATTCCTCTCTCAGATTATTTATTGTTATAATTTTTATGTTCTTTACAGATTTTATCTCTATTTTATCATCATCATCTTCTGATAATGGCTCTGACTGGACTGGCAGGATTTAGTGCAGAGGAAGAGTCACAAGACATCTGAAACACCCATTTTTATGTGAGGGTACTCAGAGCCTGAAGTCCAGTTTAACAGAGAAAGTTGATAACCAGTACGCTGACACCCATTATCTCTGACTGGGATTTTGAGTTTTGTTGAGCCAGCTAACACAGCGAAAGCCTGGATATCTTGAACTTCCTTGTACCTTGTAACTGTTGTAAATATAAACATGGGGCTACCATAAAACATTTTTATTTAATCTGTCAGCAGTTTAATGTTTGGCCTCCAGACGTCACTGCAGAGCTGCACATCATATCACATGCGCCTCTAAACACACATTTAACGTCTAGATTTCTAATTTGTTTACAGCTGAGAGTCATCCCCCGCCCACCTCAGAGCCAATGAGAGCCGAGCTCCACCAACTTGACGTTTCACTTCCTGCAGTGTGAGTTTGTGTGATTTCATTATGTCATCTGGTCCAGGAGATGAGCATCTCACCTGGATTCATGTGTTTCATGAGCTTAGTTGCAGCAGCCTAACTGATCACTTAATTGGATTTAATTGTGTTTTGATCACATGCTCATCCCCACTATTCAATTCAATTTTATTTATACAGCGCCAAATCACAACAACAGTTGCCTCAAGGCACTTATTGTAAGGTAGACCCTACAATATTACATACAGAGAAAACCCAACAATCATATGACCCCATATGAGCAAGCACTTTGGCGACAGTGGGAAGGAAAAACTCCCTTATAACAGGAAGAAACCTCCAGCAGAACCAGGCTCAGGGAGGGGCAGCCATCTGCCACCACTGGTTGGAGTGAGAGAAGGAAGACAGGATAAAAGACATGCTGTGGAAGAGAGCCAGAGATTAATAAGAAGTATGATTCAATGCAGAGAGGTCTAGTAACACATAGTGAGTGAGAAAGGTGACTGAAGAAGAAATACTCAGTGCATCATGGGAATCCCCCAGCAGCCTATACCTATTGCAATATAACTAAG
>VUQG01043680.1:0-15936 GCA_015106755.1 Etia nguti
AAAATTTTTTTTAATTTTTATAAAAAAAAAAAAAAAAAAAGGAAAACCGGTAGCTTATTGTACAAACTGCAATCAGACGCCTTGCCAAGGAGAAGCATTACCAACCATTGCATTGGACAGTTTAGCGTGGCATACAGGTTCTGTATTTTATTATAGTCATCAAAACTGAAATTGTCACGGTTTTGCAAGGCAGACCGTATGGAAATGACAGAGAGCGGACCAGAGTGCAGACAAAATGGAGTGGAGGTGACTGTTTAACAAAAGACGAGCCTTTATTATTACTACAAAGTAAGAGGCAAACGGGGAACTGAAAACACGAAGGAAAACCTAAACTGGAAACAGCTAAACAAAGGAACAAGTGCAACATAGAAAACATATCAAAACCTGACAACAGGGAACGAGGAGCCTGAGATATGAAACACTGAGGAGGAACTGCTGAATGAAAACACAGGGATGACAAACAGAGGTAATGCAGACGATCCGACAAAGAACAGAGGGAAGCACACACACTATATATATACATATATATTTATATATATACATATATGTATACATATATATGTACATGTATATGTATATGTATATGTACACATATGTACAATTTTTGTACACACATCTATATATATATATATATATATATATATATATATATATATATATATATACACACATATATATATATATATATATATGTATATATATATGTGTATATATATATGTATATATATATGTGTATATATACACATATATACGTATATACGTCTATATATATATATACGTATATGTGTATATATATATATATACGTATATATGTGTATATATATATATGTATATATACATATATACACACACACACACACAAGGGGTGGGGCCGAACCTGAATACGGCATTCGGAAAGGCACAAATAACGTGGTTTTTTACGATAGATAGATATACAATACGATTTATATAATAGATAGATAGATAGATATATAGATATGAGGACCTAAAGTGGATTCCTGAGGAATCCCACATTTAATGGACACCAGTGAAAATGAAGAAAAGTTTTCAGATAAAAAGAAAAACTGTTTTAAACTTCCTTACCAGTTTATTAAAGGTTCAACAAGAAATGCCAAAGGGAATTAGTCCTCTGCATTTAACCCATTCACTCAGTGAAGCATTTGGCAGCTGCCACTTCAGCATCTGGGGAGCAGTGTGGTAGCAAGATGGTACCTTGCTCAGGGGTACCTCGGGGTAGCCAGTCAGTGGGTTTGAACCCCCAGCTTTCCGATCATGGAGCGAGTACTCCACCTACACAGCTATCTCTGCCTGAATGACCTATAGCCCGCCTATAAGCCTGCCTTAGGCCTCAGTCACACAGGCCAGTTGGCAAATACTGTTTGCTAACGTTCCTAGATGTTGCTAGCATTTACAACTGTTTACAAAAAGGTAAATGGTGGTGCAACAAAAACCTGTTGGTGATTGTTTTGGTTGACAGTAGTTTCCATGGAAGAAGCAGACTTGTCTTCAGAAACTTGCCAAGCAGCGGTAAAACTGTAGAAAGACACAAACTGGAGGAACATCCCTCGCTTTCAAAGTAAAAGTACTGCCCTTTGGTCACATTGGCACAAGGCACAGTTTCTAATTTGAAGGGGAGCGGTCTCTGTTTCTGATTTGTGTCGCTGATCGGTCAGGGAATTTTTTCACAAGCAACTGGAGGTTGCGAGTTTCAGGCCTGTTAGCCTGAGGCCTTAGCCCACAGTTTTTTAGGCAAAATATTTCAAATCATGTGGTGAGTTGGTAAAATAAATTTCATGTACAAAAATATGAAAAAAATAGTTAATTTATTTTCTTTTTTTTGGAACTTAATGAAAATTAGTTTAAAAAGTTGTACAACTTTAAAAAGCTGTCAACAAAAGAGAAGAAGTAACAGCTACATCTTTAAGATTTATTTATTTATTGTCATTATGTTGCTAGAACATAACAAAAATTACAGTGGTGCCCTTGGTAATAAAGAAAATTTTAAAAAAAGATAAATAAGATTTAACTTTTTTGTATATGTTTTTATGCTCAAAACATTAAGAGGCACAGTGTTGATGAGGTGTCAACTAAAATATATATACCAGGTTATACGTTCATGGAAAACCAATTTGCACCACAGTATGGTGCGTCAAGTCAGTGTTAACCTTTGAAATTTAGAGTTATTATGTCAACTTGCAACTTGTTTGTTCTATAGATATTGAGTCAAAATTTTGAGCTAATTACCAAAGTGGATGAAAAACAAAAATGTTTTTTTTTTCTCATTAGTGGAAACAAACTCCCATAAAAGCCTCTTGAAGAAGGAAATATTAAAAGTTAAAAGAAGAGCAGTATACATCGGAAAACATTAAAACGCATCTGCTGATAAAAGCCTGAGAAAAAAGAGAAGCTTTAAGGGGATTTTTTTTTTTTACTCTGGCTTAACTTTTGTTACATTTTTTATTGATAAATTTAAGAAAAATTACTTTACAGTGATATCTGTTTATAAGAAAAGGAAAGAAAACTTTTGAATGAACACGCTTTTTGTTAATTTATATTATATTATTATATATTATATTTCCGTGTTAATTAGAGACAGAAATATGAAGGACACTGACTAATAATAAAAACGTTTTTAAAGCAAACATTTTGAGAATAATCTTTATAAAATAATGATTACATTATTAAAACTGGTTGAGTTGTTGAATCGTTACTGAAAGCTGTCCAGATAGAGCGACTAGAAAATGATACAGCTGTTGTTTCTCCCCGGACGCGATATGTGGCTGCGCCGTAACCGTCTCAAAAGTATTCGGCATCAAAACAGTGAAAAACGAACAAAGAAAAACATGTTTTGCTGGACGAGCAGCAGCGGGGGCTCGGAGCCGCTCGACGGTGTCGCTAACATGTCTAAGAGCGACATACTGAGAGGAATCATTACCGAGAAACTGAGCACAGCCGCCCGTGAGATCTTAGCGGTGGTGGAGAGAACTGTAGCAGACTACGAGGAGGAGGCTGCGGGCTTCAGGCAGGAGATCGACCGGCAGAGGAGACTGCTTGAGCTCCTGCAGCCTCATGTCAAGCTTGAGAGGAGGGGTCAGCAAAGTTTTGGTTATGAATGTGCCGAACTTTCTTTACATATTGACACATTTAAATTTTACTCACTAACTGCCAAAGAAAAAGATCAAATCAAATCTGAAACAAATGGCACACAGACTGTTTTTATGGCGTAAACAAAGATTTTTGTGAATTGGGTTCCGTAATTTTTACAGTCCACAGAGTGATAAACCTGCAGAAATCAGTCCCTTTAAAGTGGTCTCTGAGGTTTATCATTGTTTTCTTTCCAGCACATCAACAAACTCAACGTTATTTTGTTAATATTAAATATCCAGTTTTATGTGACTATAAGTCACATAAAACAAGTTTGAATTACACATATAAACATTATGAGAATTACTGGGGCATTTTCATGTAAGCTCAGGCAAATCTGAAATAAACCCAGAAAATTTCCCAAATAGAATAGAATAGAATAGAATAGCCCTTTATTGTCATTCTACATGTACAACGAAATTGTGGGTGCTCCACACCAACTGCGCCAGAATAAAATATCATTAGTAGACAGCAGGAATAAATAGCAAACAGGAGAAATGTATGCAAAAAATAAAAGGAGGATGTGCAAAGGAAAGACTTGGTCTGAACAGAGTCCGTGTGTGAATGGTCTGAGCGATGGGGGTTACTCAGACCATGGCTCAGAGTGGTGGGGTGTGAGGGGATAGTGTTTGTTAACAGTCTGAATGGCTCAGGGGAAGAAGCTGTTAGTGAGTCTGGAGGTGTGGGACCTGATAGTGGCGCCGACCAGAAGGCAGGAGGTCAAACAGTTGGGCGACAGAGCGCGAGGGGTCACCAGTGATGGCCCTGGTTTTCCTGAGACAGGAGGATCTGATGATGATCTCCAGGGGTGACAGAGGGCAGCCAATGATTGTTTTGTACCTCGGTGTACCAAACACTGAAGCAGTAGGAGAGCATGATCTCCATTGAGGAGCGGTAAAAGACCAGCAGCAGCTTCTTCCTCGGTTCACAGAGGAAGTGTGGCCGCTGTTGGGCTTTCTTTGCCAAAGCGTTGGTGTTGTGGGTCCAGGCGAGATCGGCAGAGATGTGGGTGCCCAGAAACCTGAAGGTGGAGACAGATTCCACCTGTTCTCCATTTATAATCGGAGGGGAGCAGACCCGTCTGTACCTCCTGAAGTCCATTATGAGTTTTTTGTTTTAAGGACGCTCAGCTTCAGGTTATTTTCTCAGCACCAGTGGGGCAAGTACCTCCTCCCTGTACGCCATCTCATCTCTATCAAAGATGAGCCCAACCATGGTGGTGTCATCGACATACTTGATGTTGACATTGGTTGGGTGGGTTGGTGTGCAGTCATAAGTGTACAGGATGTACAGGTGGTCTCAAACCAAGCAAAGAAAGTGTTTAGCTCCTCTGTGAGTTTTAGACTGCTGTCGGTGGTTCGGGGGCTGTGGCCTTTGTAGTTGGTGAGGGCTTGGATGGCTCTCCACATCTAGCAGGGGTTGATGTCAGTGAGGAAGCCCTCTGTCCTCTGCTGTAGGCCTCCTTGGGCTATTTGATGCCCCTCCTCAGGTTGGCTCTGGCAGTGCTCTACAGAGAGCTGTCCCTCAGTCCGAAGGCTGAATTACAAGTTTTAATCACAGCCTGTACTTCACTCATCATCCAAGCTTTTCAGTTTGAAAAAACTCAGATGGTTTTGGTCACTTTCACATTCTCTACACAGCACTTAATGTAGAAACGGACAGACTAAGTGAAGGTCTCCAGGTCCTGCTGTGCAAAGATGAACCAGTCTTTTAGATCAAAACAGCTGACAACCTCAGAATCTGCTGATTATTTTCTTTTTTATGAATGTATACAAAGTTTTACCATTGCCTTATTATGAATATTTCACTATAAATACTTTTTTGAATTATAGGCCCTCAGAGTTCTTGGGTAGATGGAATTTTGGGGGCTTTTTAATCCACATATTTTATTCCGGCATTCTTGAGCTCTCATATCTTCATAAGTATAGCAGATATTTTCATGAAATATTCAGGGCCTAAAAACACATTTAAGTTATGTTAAGCTATGTTTTTCCCCTTTTCTTTTTTTAAAAATGTATTTTATTTTAAAAGAGTTGATACCAGAGCTGCACAGCTGTGACGTGTTGATGGAAGCCAGTCTGGAGGAGAAGGAGCATCACACGCAGCAGCCAGGTGTGTTCGTGAAGAGGTTTTGCATTAGAGATTTTGTGTTGTAAAATACGAAAAACATCAGCAGTACACGTAACCGAAGTGACAAAAGCAGATGAAGTAGAAGTAAAAGAGGAGTTGGAAGCTCTCAGAGTGTTAGAGTGCTGGTTCGAAGAGTGTTGGTTCGAAGTTATGAGATTTGCAAATGAACTGCATTTTGTTTTTATTCATATTTGACGTGGAATTCCAACCTTTTTTAGAATTGAGTTTGTAATAAAAAGCCTTTATTTAAGGGAGTTAGAGACATTAAAAAATGCAACAACATGCATCAGTTTGCACCTTTTAGAGGGTGTAGTGATACAAAGATGCTAACAGAACAGTTACAGCTTCACTCAGCACAGCTGTGCAACACTAAACAGCATATAAGAAAGCAAAGTGTATGTTTTTGCCATTGTTTTTGTTTAGAGCTCAGCAATTTCCTGCTGTGAAATGTAGGTTAAATTGGGTTTTGCTTCAGTGCACGCATAAAAATTGTACAAGTGTACGCAGATGATGTGATGATTTCCTTTCGTGCTCAAACAGTTTTGACTTTAAGTCCTCTGATGTAAAACTCAAACATTGCTCTATTAAAACAGGCTTTATGTGTCCAGATGTGAAGGACACTGTGAACTCAGGTCTCCTGGTGTACGATAATGTGGAAGAGGAGGGGGTGGAGATGCCATTTGTGCAACCAGAGACAAGCTCCACACAGCATGAAGAACATCTTAAGGAACCAGATCATCAAATACCTGTAAGGTTAGAAATTCACATATCTATCTTAGATATGTGAAAATGTCAAAACTTAAAATTATTCAAGTCAGCTCTTGTGTGATTTATACATAAAGTGAAAACCTAGCAGAAATGCAACACAGTCCAAAACCAATTAAGTATTTAGATATATTACCAAGAGTAACTACATAAGCTGTAATTGCTTCAAGCAGCCTTCAGTCCAAATCTTATAAGTTAGCTCTCTACATCCACCTGAAGGTCATCTGAATGTATTCTCCAAAGTTTTTAATTGGCGTTCTGGTCAACCAATTGGTAGAGTACATTTTGAGGCCCTATATCTAACTGAGGCTTTCACTGAAATTGACCTAACTTATTGAGTCTTTTCTACCAATTGGTTTACATCTGTAATGCCAAAAAAATCCACCAGAAGGCACTGTGACTTAAAAAGATTGACCTGTTTAGGACCATTGTTCACAGGAAGTTAGCAATGAGTTGAACATGCTCAACTCTTTTTATTTATTTCTAAAAAAAATCAAACATAGGAATACTTTTCAACATTGTATAATGTCAAAGGGTTTACTAAACATTATATAGTAATGCTATGAAAGAAAGCTAATGTTATGAGGTTCAAATAACTTTTTAAAACACATTCCCAAACGGTTGATTTGTCCATTTATGATAAGATAAGTTAAACCTTGATTAGTCCCTCAAGTGGGAAATTTGCATTGTCACAGCAGAAAGTGGACAGAGACAAAGAGCAGCAAAAATGAAAAACAATGGAATAGAATAAAAAATAAAGATGTACACTATACAATCTAGATAATAATCTAATACAAAACTAATATTGTTGAAAATGTCTTTTTACTGTAAATTCTAATGATTGAATATCAAAACATCTCTTTTTGACCTATTACCATGCTAAAATATTATAACCACATTATTGATGTATACAGTTTTGCCCGCCCTCCCCATTTTTCCTTAATTTTGATCAACATATGCTAGATGGACACAAAAACCTTTTATGGTGCAAGGCACACATTTTTCAGGCTCTGATACCAGAACAACCACAAGATTCTGATGCTGATCTGAGCGATGATGATGACAAAATAGAAGATCCTGACTATCATTCTATACAAGAGGAAGATGAAACCTCTTTTGAGTCCACGAGTGAGGAGGAGATTCCAAGCACGAGCTCATCTTCTCGACCACCACCCCAAAAGAAAAGAAGTAATGGAAAAAACACTTTGAAAAAAATTTCAGTAACAAAACCAGTTGACACTCTTGAGCAAAGCTCATCTCCAGACCCAAGGAAAGCTCCTCGCAGAATCTGGAAACATGAAGACAGCCATGGAAGATTACTGGCACCTTGATTCCCAGTACAACATGATAGCTGATATTATGCCAAGGAAAAGATTCAAGCTCCTACGCAGATTCATTCATTTCAATGACAATTGCTAGTTCAACAACAGCACAGACCGATTTTACAAAATCCGCCCCCTTTTTGAGATGCTTTGCAAGCAATGTCTTCTCATTCCATCTGCTCACAAGTATAGTGTGGATGAAGTTATGGTGACATATAAAGGCACTAGAGCTGGCACACTCCGCCAATACATTTCCAACAAACCAGACAAGTGGGGCTTTAAACTGTTCTGCCGTGCAAGTTTCTCTGGCATCATTCATGACCTGTTGCTCTACCAAGATGCATCCACGTTCTTCAACGTTCTTCTTAGTGATAAGGAACAAATGCTACCTCTTGGAGCCAAAGTGGTGACAACATTATCCAAAACCATCACAGAGTCACAGCTCTCAGTTGTCGTCTGTGACAACTACTTCACAAGTTTTGATCTGATACAAAACTTCCATACAAATCTGGGGGTCAAATGCATTGGCACTGTCCGACCCAATCGAATGGGTGGAGCTTCACTAATGACAGACAAAGAACTGATGAAGAAAGGTCGAGGAGCCTCTGATTTCAGGTCTGCTGGAGGGGTCCTTGCTGTCAAATTGTTTGACAATAAATGTGTCAACCTTCTAAGCCAGGGGTGGGCAACTCCAGGCCTCAAGGGCCAGTGTCCTGCAGACTTTAGATGTGTCCTTGATCGAACACAGCGGATTTAAATGACTAAATTACCTCTTCAACATGTCTTGAAGTTCTCCAGAAGCCTGGTAATGAACTAATCATTTGATTCAGGTGTGTTGACCCAGGGTGAGATCTAAAACTTGCAGGACACCGGCCCTCGAGGCCTGGAGTTCGACACCCCTGGTGTAGAGGATGGAACCAGCCAGGACAATTCATGAAACATCTGCTGACAACTGGTTGAACTTAGTTGTATAAATCCACACAGAGCAGCAGGTCAGCTGATTACAACCTGTATATTAAGAAAATCTACTGGAACTCTCAATAGAAATTATTGTGTTATGATTCTTTTCTCCACAATGAGCCATTACAACCAATTTTAGGGTTCCCCCACCTGTGGAATCCCACTGTGTACAGTGGGAAGTGTACACATTTTCCTGTTTAGAGGCAAAGTCACCCTCCACAATGTAGGCAACAGTTTGTTTTATTTGGATTCAAGCTGAGTATAATTATAATTTAAAAAAAAAACTAAAGTTTGCATTCCCATCTAGTGATATTATTTTATCATTATGTTAATATAGCACAATGTTCAGTTAGCTTTGCTCAAAAATAGAAACATCCTCCAAAGAGCTACTTTTTATTTTCTTACTATTTGCATTAGCTACAATTACAAGCTAATTAAACACAAGCCATTACAGAAAACACAGTTAGTACAGAGTGGTGTTCATATTTTTGGGTTCAACCGTGAGAAATAATTAACTACCTAATAAATTAGTTTAGTGGGGAAAAACATAACAAAACAACAGGTTTTTAAAAGGGAAAATGATTTAATATGACATGAATTTCTCTTTGCTTATCTGCAAATGGACTTGAAGACTTGCTGGTCATGTGGCTACACTGCCAGGATCTTTTTTTTTTATTAATTAAAAAAAAAAAAAAATTTGCTTAGTTTTAACAGCTGGTGAGAATAACTGGATTCAGGTAAGGACCATTTCAGGCTTGTCAAAAATGACAAGTCTAGCCAGTATTTCTGCAAAGCTGTACAGACAGATGGTCCAGAGGGACACTTTGAAGTATTTTCCAAGCAGATCTGCAAACAGTAAGTACTGTCTTTGCATTATGTTGTGTAGTGGTTTGTGTGTGTAGTGTTTTAGCCGTGTGCTGTAAGAGAGAGAGCGCTTGTTTTAACCATTTTATAGTTACCCACTGTGTAGTCTACCCACTTTGTAGCTTATGTGCCATCATCATGTGCCATCATCACATCTACACTGTATATATCTTACAAGTAAATTGATTGGGAGATCACATTTGGATTTTAACTGTATGTCAGTAACCTGAAGTTTTGGCTGGCAGATTTTTAAACCTTTTTGAAAATTGGTGACAGTGAGCAGTCACAAGGTACAAGGTCGTCTATTTGTCATTTCATAATGAAAAGCTTTCTTTTCTGTTGAAGTCAAATGAATCCCAAAATAAAAATCAGTATATGCAGTTTGCATTCTGTTATTTCTGTGTCATTGAGCTTGGTGAGTTAGTCAGCTTCGCTTACCAAGTGTGCCAGCTTGCATTTCATCAGTTACCATAACTTCGCTTGTGCCTTCTGGAGTCACTGCTCGGATGCGGTAACAGTATTTCCGCCCACGCTCCACGGCTGTGTCTCGGTAACTGGGCAAACCTGGTATTTCCCCTATTTTCTTCCAGGTGTTTCGCCCCACTTGCTGACGCTCCATTATGTAGTTAATCACTGGGGAGCCGCCATCATCCTTAGGAGGGCGCCATCTAAATTCAATACATGTAGCTGAGCTCTCTGTTACCTCTGCAGGACCCAGAGGTGGGGTTGGTTTATCTGAAACAGCAACAAATTTTTATAGAAAGTTTGGAAATACATTTCCTGTTTATATGTGAGGGAGTGAATTGAATGTAGTGTTCATAATAGAGACAGTATTTACGTAGACTAATAATCATAGGACGTTTTAACAGAAAAACAACTTTGGTTACGTTTTCAAATGCATTGTCAAATATATTATGAGGGTATGAGGGTGGAGATTTTTACTGTTGTTTGAAACCTAGATTTATCTGTTCAGCTTCTGCATGGTACGTAATTCACTCACCAAGCACAATAAGCTGTGAGAGTGCCTCAGTAAAGCCGTGTTCATTTTTTAGCTTGATCTTGATCTCTCCTGTGTCCTTCCTCTGGCATCTGCTCAGAAGCAACCGGCTGTGGCTTGCAGATTTTTCTATCCTTGTATTGTTGTCATCTTGGAGCTCTTCTCCTTCTCTGAACCACTGAATCTTTATGGGTTTGTGTCCAAGAAAATGCAATTTGAAGATGGCGTTGTGCCCCACTTTAACTGTCTTTGGCTCGGTAAAAGCACTGAGGTCTTCAAGATCAAACCTAGGAGGATCTAAAGAAGTTTTTAGGAGTTGGAGAAGTATTATGTTATCTGTGATCTACTTCAACATTTCTTTATTAATATGCCTGTACATTTTCCATTTACAGTTTGCAAAATGTCATGCTTTAATGAGCAGTTCTCAAACCTTTGACATTTATCATTGCCTCTGTTTTACGGCCATCTGCCTCAAAACGGTATTTTCCAGAGTGTTCTTCCGTGCACATGCTTATGACCAATTTATGAATCGGCCCGTCTTTAGTTATGGAGAAACTTTCATCTGGGAATATCTGATAGGAAAAAGAGCAAATAGTTCAAAGTAAAGAAATCAAGGAAAACCTGTTAAAATTTAGGTTTTCAAAGGGGGCTTCTTGTCCAGCTGTGTGTGTCTCCCACATGGACCCAAAGTACTTGAACACTGGCAAAAGATTTGAAGTAAATTAAAGATGAACAGCTGTTCTGTGAAACCGGTGAGGATTTTCAGGCATCAGTAATGACTCTTTATTTTTTAAATGTCAGTTTTGGGCTTTTTAAAAATTTAAAATACATTAATAAGGAATCAAAAGATAGCAAGGGATGACAAGAGTGCTACATTTGCATACAGTTAGGTCCGTGAGAATTTGGACACTGACAGTGTTTGCAATTTTGCCTCTGTACACCACCACAGTAGATTTTAAATCAAACAGCCAAGATGTAATTTAAGTAGAGAATTCCAACATTAATTTAAGAGGTTCAGCGAAGTGTTGCATTGTATTTTGGAATTACTGTTTTCATATATACTCAGCTTATTTCAGATACTCAAAATTAACTAACTAACACAGGTACAAATATGAGAATAGTTTTTAATATTTGGATAAATATCCTATCCTATCCTATCCTGAAGTCTAGAGGGGTATCACAAAAAGCTATGTTTCCTCTCTAAACTTTTTTAGATGTTTTCAGTCTTATCTGGCTTTCTTGTTCTTCAGCGTAACCAGTGGTTTGCACCTTGTTGTGAACCCTCTGTATTTACATTCGTGAAGGTGTCTCTTGATTGTAGACTTTGGCTACAGACCAGAATGATACGTCTACCTCCTTGAGTGTTCCTGACTTGGCTAGATGTTCATAACCGAGAAAATATTTCTCCAATCATCAGCTTTAGTTGTCTTCTCTGGTCTTTGAGGCCTTTTGGTGTTGTGGACCTTGCCACTGCATTGATTCTTTTTAAGAATGTACCCGATTTGACTACAGCTAAGGCTGAACAGCTGTCAAATGCAAGTTTAACACTTGAAATCAACTTCAAATCTTTTATATGCTTAGCAAAAACAGAAACTGAGAAAGATTGCAACAAACTGACTAACAAAATGCTGAACAGACTGACTGATAAACAGGCGGATGGAAACTCACACGCTATGAGGAGTTACGCAACAAAGAGCAGAGTGAGACAAAACTGACTTCATACAGGAGATCGAAAGACAGAGACAAGACTAGAACAGACTGGACATGAAGGGGATCTAACAGGGACAAACAAGAACCAAGAACTAGAAATATAAATATAAACTCAGAGAATCTGAGCACAAGTGCAGTATTTCGTAATTCTAAAGAACTAAACCATAAGTCCAGAACAGGAGACTCAGGACCATGACACTGTTTCCCAAAAAATGTAACTGTCCAAATACGTATGACCCTAATGCTACTTTTTAAAAAATTGATTTATTTGTTGCTGTTACAACGGACCTGTTTTCTTTTTTTTCTCAGTTATTAATTCGTTAGGCATGGTATGAAAATTTATTGATCCACTGTCACAGTAACCTGGGTGTGTGGGTGAACACAGAACTATAACAGAACAGAAATATAATGTGTACATGTTTGTTTGACTAACCTGTTTGCCATCTCTGAACCAGGCTCCCTCACAGTCTTCACTGCTGAGCTTACATGTTAACTCAGCGATCTCATTGATGATAGCACTGACATCAGTCAAACCACAGATGAACTGAACCCCTGGATCTAAGAACAGTTAAAATGATTATTTATCAGTAATAATTTTGACGTTGCAAGATTTTGTTTTGTAACTGGCCAAATGTTTATTTAAAAAATCCTTTAAACTGTCCTGTGTAATTGTTTTTAAAATCTTGTTAAATAAGTGTTCTTTTGGTAAAAGAAATTTGACTTTCCTGTTTCTGTCCAGATACAGATCTGTCACATAAAAAAATTAAAAAATAACTAAACAGTTGATCTAATTTATCGGAGTAGTTTTACTCCCGTGGATCCTCCCTGCTGTGGGAATACAGCGTAATATCTTGGACACAGAGAAAACTCCAGTATAAGCAATATTTTTAGCTTCTTGCTAAATAATGCAAGCCTATTGCTGCATTCCAAGATACTTCAAATATTCCTTATGACCACTTTCTCAATTTAACTGTATGCAGTAAATACATTTCTAAAGTAGACTGAGGTTAAATATCGGTCTGGATTATATGATCGTGTTTTTAGTAGCATTTATGTGCGTGTGTACCATTCTTTCTTTTTGTTGGGGTCTTAGAGTAGAGTCATGTTAACAATGCAGTCACATTTCACTTGCATCCACCAAGGTCTTCAAGATTAATTTAATGATTTATTAGTCAAAAATTGGCAAGAAGCCATATAACTTAAAAACTATGGTTCTTACAATCATGGTGTATATTGTCAACATATGTAAAGGGCCATATAAAGATTTAAAATATCATCTTACATTAAACTCTGACTTCCACTTCAAGGTCAATAGACTGATCTGGTGGTCAAAGTGAGAATATTTTCCCAAATGTTATTTTTACTGCATTACAAACTTCTTAACGTACATTTAAAAACAACAAAGAAAACTAAATGACTATATACGAAAAACAGTCGTATTGCATTAAAAGTAAATACTGCCCAGAGAGTAAGCTGCCTTGGCAGTGTGGAGTGCTTCTTGTTATTTAATATATTGATATACTGGCATCTAAGAGAGAGATTTTCATAGTCTTGTTTATAAAATGTGTTTTTGCGCCACACAGAGCTGTAAAATGGTGCCAATGTTACTGTTTCTTCATTGCATTCTTCATAGATTGGGCTGTAGCTTTTTGAGTCCCAATTGATCCAAATATTGGATTCATACACAATACTTCTAACAATGAATATCTAGAAGTCCGAGTTTTTCTTCAGAAGTGGATGGAAATGAAAATCAAAGCAGAAATAAATAAGGAGATTACATAATGCACTGAAAGAGTGTCACAAACTGAGATATGAGTATCTTAGTTAGATGCTTTTTGTCTGCAAATTAAAGTATGAGTTCCGCAGATGGGGAATAAAACTTTGGAGGATAAACTACTTGACTTGGAGATAAGACTAAAAATTAACTACCTGAGGTGAGTAAACTTGCCAGAAGACGTTGAAGGATTAGAGTCATGCTCTTATGTTGGAAAATGCTTAAGGTTGGCAGCCACCCTTGTAAGGGTTTGAAACAAAAGCCTCAGATACATATTGGTTACATGTGGTAAAAAAAAAAAAAAAATACAGATGGAAGAAAATAAATGTTATAATTCAATATTCCACAAAAACTGACAATAATATAGCAATAAGCACAATTACATACATGTACATCAGTGTATTTGGGTTGCTGTAGCTCAAGAGAAATGTTGTTGCTTGGATTCCTGGTTGCTCCACTCTGCATGATGGGTAACATACTGAACCCCAAGCTGCGATACGATGTGTTCATCGGATTAAGAATGTGTGTGAATGTTAGGTACCAAAGACTTAGGTGTAGAAAAAAAGTGCCTGTATGAATGGGTGGGAATAGGTGAATGGCGCATGTTGTATAAAGTGCTTTGAGTGCTTAAGTGGAGTATAAAAGTGCTATATAATTTATATCTATATATTATAGTAGATATATTTATATCTAATACACATAGGTATAATCTTGAATCAGATATAGTGCATCTTCATGCAGTCATTCAGTCCTTACCAGATGTTTGTTGTTCCCATTGGTCTTTCTTTCTTTTCATTTGCTTTTTGACAGACCCAGTGGAGTTATTGTTTCTATCAGATTCCCCCAGCTCATGTTGACTAATGCTAAGTGTTCGAGACTGGTCTGCATCCATATATTTGTCAGTTGACTCTGGACAGACACAAACAGGATTAAAGGTCAAATAGTCAAATACAAAATATTTATTTACATATTAAGGTTGGCAGCCACCTCAAGTCCCACCGATTATGAAGTGTGACACCAGTCAATACACTTTGATGGATATTGGATATTGGTAGATGAAATAAATTATACATGCAAAATCTTACAACAACAAATCATTTCTATCTGTAGATAATTTTAGTTTAGTTTTAGTTTAGTTTAATGTAATAGTTTTATTTTATTTTTTCTTTCCCATCCACAAACAAATATCTAAAACTTTAATGTTTCTATTACTATCTATCAACAACTGCAGAATGTGGTTCAGGTATGTTTATGCAGGTAAAGGTAGTCACGTCTGTGTTAATAAGACAGAAATAAAGTGGAATAATTCAGCTAATTGAATTTTACATGTTTAAGTGTTAATCAGTTTAGTTAAACAGATAATTGATTTGTAAAAAAAAAAATCAAAAAACAACCAAAAAAACCCCTTCTGGTTTTGAAGAATTTTTTGACTCCAACTTACCAATTACCAAATCTTCGATCAGGGGGGCGTGTCTTTTACGCCTCATATGTGTTGAAGATTTGGTGCCATCCTCAGTCTCATCACACCTAATGTAGTCTTTCGGACATGCACTTTCACCTTTAAAATAAGAATCTTCTCTCAGCTAGTATAAAACTTCTTTCAAAATCATACCATATATGGTTTTAAGTAACTGTTGCAAAACGTATATCCAGGAATTTTAGTCACTTGAATTTCCTCATGGAGGAAATTGAATCATACAAATTCCACTTGCAATACTACACTAATTATGCTCCCTTACCATCGAGTGCATCCTTTGGCTTTTGGTCTTGCTTTGGAGAAATCGTGTGCTTGACCTGGTCAGTAGTGTCTTCATCCTCATCATAGCCACTTGATTCGTTTTCACTTGCTAGTTCGCTTGGATCTGTGTCAGGTATTACATGTACAACTTTATGTAGTGAATTTTTAAGTTTTGAACTTTGCTGCATTTTGTTTTCTTTGATTAATTAAAACAATTTTAATTCAAAAAAGTGCTAAGGGACATCTTTCTGAATTTTTACGCTATTGAAGATAAAGCTTCTATGCTAACTATGTCATGTGGAGCATTGACAGCAATAAATTTTATAATTCAATATTGCACAAAAACTGACAATAATATAGCAATAAGCACAATTTTTCCATCTGTACATCAGTGTATTTGGGTTGCTGTAGCTCGAGAAAATTGTTGGTGCTTGGATTCCTGGTTGCTCCACTCTGCATGATGGGTAACATACTGAACCCCAAGCTGCGATACGATGTGTTCATCGGATTAAGAATGTGTGTGAATGTTAGG
>VUQG01043681.1:11650-32008 GCA_015106755.1 Etia nguti
CATGTGGAATGGTAAAAATTCCTGCACACACACTTGTGCACACCCTCTCACACACACACACGTACACATATACACGCTCGCTCACATGCGCGAACATAATCGCGCGAATGAAGAATCATACTTGCACACTGGACATGTCACAGACATATCTGGCATGCATCTTTAGAAGAAAACACTTTTTGTTAGAAATTCTTTAACTGGTCTAGAGCTCTGATCATTTCTGTATGTACATAAATTAACAATAAATATAGGTAATGTTTTTTTATATATTTTGAAATATATATATATATATATTATTAAATAATGAAATATTCTTATATATTTCAAATATATTCATGAATTCTTTCCAATCTGAAACATTTTCAAAGAGATATAATCACAGTTTAGTAATAAAACATGTAAGAACACAGGACTCCCTACTGGTCGGTCTAGCTGCAGCGTCCCCGTTTCAAAGTTTATCAAGTTGTGATCAAAGTCCAGACCTTTTTTCCTTGTCACCAGACTAATACATTCGACTTCTTCAGAAGGATGAGAAATAATGTGACATAAATTAGGTAACACTGTGACGGGAGAAACCGAGCCTGCGAGTTGCATCTTATCAATCTTATGCTCTACTCATCGGTATGTCAGGGAACCAGCCCGGACAGAAACCGCACAGTCCAGGCTCAAACAAGGCAATAAGGGCTGATCAGTGAAGCTGATCTCCCAGCTACAATACGTCTTTTCTTGTGGAGTGAACCTGTCCTCTGATCACCTGGAGGTTTACTGAAGGGACGCTGCAGCGAGGACCTCTAGGGTACGATTGGTTTGGAACAGTCGGAGAGTGTAGAAAGCCATTAAGACTCAAAAGGATCCCCCTCCCCTTTTCTCTGACTCAATCTCTCCTTTTCTTCTGTTCTTTTTCAGACACACACAGACTGGAACTGGACCACATTAACACTGACTGAGGGGAGATAGGTTGTCTAAATGCATGCAGTAGTTTTCCTTCGCTCTCTCCGCCACGCTCCTGGCTCACATGGCTTACAGTAGGATGCACTTGGAAATAAAGAGAGCAGAAGGAAATGGTTATCCCAACGGTGTTTAGAGGAACCTCCTGTTGGGGATACCTCGATTCCTGTGTGTGATCGGGACACTTTCTGTCCGTGGTTTCGTCCTTTGGGGGTGGTTTTAACTTCTGTACGCTAGAGATGACTGTTTCTCTCTTTATGTCCATGGATCCGCTCACTATTGGTCCCACCACCCCCTTCTGTTCTCTCTCTGTCTTGCCGCTGCCGGAATACTGGTTCAAAAAGAAAACAGGTCCCGTATTGCACAGCATGCCCTCATGGCCTGATGGTAGTGTGTCAGTGATAGCGACTCCGCTTCTCCTCAGTCTCAGAGGTGTAGTCCCTTAAACCAATGCCTCTCTGGAGGTTCAATAAAGAGTCTTTCATCTGAAGGAGCAAAAAAACAGGAAAACATGTTAAATAGTATTTTCTCCATTTTAATAACAGGTGAAAAAGTTATTTAAAGTGAATTTAATCATTTTATCATTGGTGACATTTGAAAAATAGCATAAGGTGATTGATGATTACTGGAAATGTTACAACTACACAATAAGTGTCTAGAAAATTCCTCAGCTTAGAAAAGCTGCTATGAAATGTGGTATGAATGCACAGTAGAGAGGCCTTTTTTTCTTTTAAGTATTTTCTGATTCTTGAATATAAAAATAAATATTTTAGCTGTAATTGAAATAATAATCCAAGTGGGCCGTGTGAAATCCAGTTTAAATATCAGGAGGAGTTGGCACTGACTCTCATGACAGCGCTCTATGAGTTGAATTTGTAAGGTGGGGCAATTAATTTCACCTTTTATACATTTTAATAAATCTATTGACGTTCTTATTTAGTTCTAATATAGATAAATACCTACTAGCCACTTAAATAGCTTCTCAAAGCTCTCACAAACATGGTCACAAATAGCATAAATGAAAATCAAGCTAGTTTGCAAATTTAAGCTTTGGTCAGAGTTGAATGTATTCATGAGAACACACACAAACTGTTCTGGCAGAAATAATATTAAAATTACACTAATGTTAAAAATAAAATTATTAAAAATATTAAAACGGATAAATAAAAGTACAACTACATTTTCTGAGTTAAATTTTTTTTACTATCTGCTGTAAAAAAAAAACCCTTTTTCTTTACCTGGTCCAGCAGCACTACGGATGACTTGATAATCTCCCTCCACTTTTGCAGCTCAGCATCGTGGTACCGCTGCTGTGCCTCCAGGAGTTGGGCCCATTCCATCTGCGTCTGAGGCAGTTTACTTGGAAAAACACACACACGCACACACATAAACACACACAGCAACCTAAGGGTGCAGGCACTGAAGCATTATTTCCATTTTAAGGGACTGCTAACAAGCAATTAAAAAAAAAAAAAAAACTTTTTCAGTAAGCAAGCACAGAGTTTTCCTGTTACACTCATCAGAGGCCATATGGATGCAGTTTACTTTATGGATGTGTGTGCCTGTTTATGTTTGTAATTGTATTACAGCCTTTTTGTGGAAAAGGCAGTGTTTGGGTATCTTCAGTGTCTTTAACAGAAAGTTCTGTGTAAAGAATAATGACCAAAAAAGTGCAAAAAATGTGTGTAGACATGGATCTGTTGGGGTGTGTTTACCTTTCATGAAACCGCAGACCTTGCCAGGTTGTTAAGGACTGCGCAGAGTACTCCAGCATCCACAGTTTATAGAAAAGCATCATGTTGAGGAACACAAGCAGGACCAGGCTGGAGGAGGGCAAAGAGACAGAAATGAAGACAGAGAGTCAACAAACGAGGGCTCAGCTTCACTTTTAAATCATTCATAATGCCTCTAATGAGCTGGTATGAGCACTTTGATGTTTACTGAAAGTACACTTTGACTGTGGGATGATTTTCAATAAATATCGAATACAGACGGATGACAAATTTAATGATTAAATGAATCTCTGTTATGCTTTGGGGGCATTTTGCTCACGTAGTTTGGATCTACTTGTAAACTTTATCCTCCCTGAAAGGAGTGGTTTTCTTCCAGGGTGACAATCCCCCTAAGCTCAGGACACAAGGGTGTCACTCAAAGGTTTGATATGTACACACATGTGGGAACAAAGCTTAAAAGAGTAATGAGAGATCAACACCACTGAACGCCTATAGGAAACTTTGGACTGTGCATCAGTCAGTCAGTCACTCTCCACCACCATGGAGGCATCAAATAAAAAAGCAAACTCGCTAAGGAACGCTAAAGCCGATCGGCCAACATTTAGGAAAACTAGGACAGTTTTTTAGTTTTCCTATAATTTGTAACCCGTCTATATATCAGAGAACATATATGTGTACCTGAGACAGATCCTACGGATGGCAATGAAAGAAGAGGAGAAAGGAGTTACACTCAAAAGAACAATAATGACATACTTCTAAGGAAATAAAAAAAAAGTCATGTCAGCATGTGTCAAATGTACATTTACATCCTGATGGACAACTATGCAGCCAAGCTCACAGGAATGACGTGTGCACGTGCGTGCTCTGATGAGTTGCTTACACAAAGCTGATGATAAGCAGCAGTTTGGAGACGCTGTACAGAGCGAAGCCTCCGGGCAGGTGTTCTGGACTCTGGTGTCTCGTTTGTGTGGAGCCCGCCACGTGTTTGATCCTCTGGATCACTTCCTCATCTGTCGGCGTGGTAACGGGGCTGAGGGCCTCATCCAGATGCTGGCTGCGCATGTGGGGAAGCGGCCTTTTCTTGCGCCTCACTGTGGAGTTCTTCACCACTTTTGCCTTTGGAGACAGCTGGTGGGTCTCCATGAGTATCTCCTCCAGCTTGGACAGCTCCAACTCTGAGAGAGAGAAAAAAAGACACCTGTTACATTATTTATATATATAACACCTATGCACTTTCAGTTTGCTGAAAACATCCACATGCTTTTGTTCTCTCTTTTAGCATTCAGCAATGATTAGAATAAGTCCATCTTTGCCAATATCTCTCCCCTTGAATGGAGGGAGTATGTAATTGGTTCCATTTGTTTGTCTGTTAGCAGTCCAGTGTCCAACGTTTTTAAGATATCATTTTGAAAATTTTGTGTGATGGTAGATACCAATAACAACTTGAGCTGATTTAATTAAGGTATAAATAGGGTCAAGATCACATCAACATCGATGCTCTACGAGATCACAGTGACGCCATAACAGGCTGATGTCATCATATTCTAATAAAAACAAGCTGACGTCAGCATGTTGTAATAAAAGCATCATAAATAAAGGTTTTAGTATAGCCCTTGCTCTTCGAGTTGCGCTCTCTGAGTCTTCTTGTTAAGAAAACCACACGACTGATGTGACCAATCGAAACAGCCAACCAAACAACCATGGAGTTTACCAAGATGGCGGAAGTTTTCTTCAAGCCCACTCCAGAAGTTCTTCTCTATGAAGCCTTTTACCAGCCCCCATGGCTGTTTCCTGTAACGCAGCTCTGTTGATATCCTAAGACAAGAAGATGACTGTATTTATACACAGGTTTTGTCTTTGCAATAAAATGCTAAATAAATTTAGCTAAACCATGAAAACAAACATTTAAAAATAATTTAAACACAGCTAAAGATGGTAAAAAAAAATAAAAGAATTATGTCACGAAGTCTTATGACTCACCGTAACCGACACTTGTTCTTGGCCACCCTCGTGAGCATGTAGCGGTTGAGAGTGTAGAAGTAGTCATGATAGGGTACGTCGTGTGTGATGACCTCAGCATCAATGATGTAACACTCACTCTCCTGACTGGCTTTGTATAGAGTCTGATAAAATCAGCAAAATGTGGTTTAAGTGTCTTATAAAGCACAGCAGAGCTTAAATAATTAAACATGTTTCTACTTAACATGACGCTACCTGTGTCTCAGTGACTGTGGCTGTTTTGGGAGCCAGGGGGTTGGACAGAGAGATGGTGTACATGATTTCTCTGGTCTGGTTCCCATCTTCCTCCTTCTTCCACGGATGGTACACTATATCTGAAAAGCAAATGTTTGAATTTAATAAAGCCTGTCTTTTTAGCTTGCACTCTTTCCAAGAAGCTCAGATGTGACTTGACTGGATCACGTGCAGGAACATCAGGCGTACCGACCTGAGAATCGCCTCTGCTCCATGAAGTCACTCATGAACTGAGACTCTGTGAAAAGGATGTCATACAGCTTGTCCACACTGAATTTGTAGATCTCGTTGATATGCTGCCTGCCATTGAGATCCTCATGGAAGGCTTGTACCTCTCCTACACGGCAAAGAAACACACATAACAAATAAAGAAAATACTTTTTCTCATGTTTAGATTTTAAATGATATCAATAGTTGTCCTGCTATGGCTTCTGAAATCTGTGAGAGCAAAGACCGTCCCCTCTCTGCAATTACCCTCGTCGTGTGTTTCTGAAGAATCACTGAGCTCAGTGGGGATGTCTTCATTGTCATTGAAGTCCAGTGACGGTGATGGGACAGGACCAGCAGGCCCACTGGTCTCATTCTTCTCCTCCACCACCAGAGGGAGAGCCAGCAGATCCCCATCTGGCAGGCAGTCTGCATATTCCTCAGCTGGGAGGTCAAACTGGAGAAAAACAATATGGTGAAGTTATTCAGAGATTCTGAGATTTGCATGTGATCTTTGTGCACAACAGTATGTCTTTATATATCTGATATATTAATTTCTGTGAATTTTTGAGACCTCTACATCATCAGTTAGATTTTTTTTAAATCCTGAAAAACCTGAAAAAATTACACAAAAATACTGAATGGAGCAATAATGATACAAATTAAAACTCTTATATGCAAATTTAATTTCCTTTTTAAAACCATGAAAAAATTGTCAAAAGGTAGAATAAACACTTAAATTAAAAGAAAGAAGAAAAGAATTTTCTGTCAATGATTTCATGTTTCAGGCTTTACTTGGTGAAAAACAGAGTAGAGAGCATACTGCAATAACTTACTGTGATGGTATCATGGTTGCCAGGGGTGGGGATGGTGCTGTTTGGGATGAGCTTCTTTTGTACAGGAGGAGGGCTCCCTTCAGGCTTGACTTCTACGTTGTTCTTGGACAAGTTGTCATTGTTGATCTCGTTCTCTTCATTGGGAATCTCCTCACTGAACCTGAAGGCAATGGAGAAACGTGACAGCCGGAGACTTTACTGCATTTGCAGAGACGTCTGCCTTAATAGAATAGCTAAGTTACAAATATATGAGTTTCTGGCATGTAGTCTGGATGTAAGCAGTAAATGTGAATTTCTCTGTATGTAGGCAGCAACAGATTTGCAACAGATGGCAAGAGATTTGTAATTTCTGCTTATCTGTCACAGGTAATTCCCATGTTATCAGAGACTGCTGACTTGAGCACAAACTGATAGCAGAGTGACCGCTTTTTATTGACATTTTATTGTCAACTTGACACACCCAGATGGCTACTGATTGCGAGCATGACCTTGTCACTGTCTACGAATCAACCATTGAAAACGCGACGTGGTTCATGGTTTTATGTAGGAATGGAACTAACTAACATTACCGCTCCATGAGAGGAGTGCTATTGTTTCTGTATGTTTACATTATGTCACAGTGTTTGAGGATAGGCTTCTCCTCACAGGTTCATGTGCATCTACATTGTGGAGGTAGGTCATGATTTATCGAATGAGAGAGTTGTTCAAATACATTTTTGGGCTCTTCTGAGCACAGTGAGCCAAGTGCCACTTATTTACATTATGTCATAGGGAATGCAGACACCTCCACAGCCAATGTCTCCAAAACTGATGAACTCAACACCAACAGATCGAGATCGATAACTAGCACTAGGGGAGAAACATGTAAAATTGATTTTGGAGCAAACTGTTTCTTATGTGTATGTAGACATGTTCGTAACAAGTTCACGGTGAACTAACAGTAAATTTCACACTCTGAGTGCATTGTAGACTAAGAGCATTCAAACCGTGACTGTATTAATAGTACATCGGCACAGAAAATACTTCAGTATTTACTAACTGGCTCTGGCTCATGTTGGCCGGAATAATTATTTTTTAATTTGGGAAATTAGGTAACTAAATGATAATATTTATAGTGGTAGCCATAGTAACTGATGCAGCACCACAACCAGACGTACCCCATGGTGTTAAAGTCGTCATCGGGAGGAACGTAGTCCTCATCGTCACTGGTCAGGCCGAGCTCGTTGCCATAGCACTGATGGACAAAGTGCCAGAGCTCTTTGGGGCACAGAGGCTGCAGAAGATCAACAAACCAGTTATAATGAATCAAGAGAGTGAGGAGAGAACCATGCAGCATTTTTTTGTTTGTCATGCCATGTGTGGCAACAGAAAAACAAAATCTTTCAGCAAATATAGACCAAAGCATAAAGTCAGAAATTGGATTTGCTGACCTTGTCGAGCAGCGCATTCTGCCACAGTCTGAACATCATCATGTACGTCCTGTCCCTGGCTCCGAACGAGGTGAAGAAGTGCTGCAGAGAATGAAACGCGATCTCGTATTAGCCCACACTGAACTAAAATAACACCATCAATAAAGGAATTTGCATCATGTACAAAGAAATGCAAATAGAAAAAAAGGGAAGTGAGTCAGTTCAGGGAGATTAAATAAAAGTAAAGTAACAAAATACAAAATGAAATGGAGAAATTATTTTGCAAATTAGTTGAAATAAACAGGGGAATAATGCAAATGTAAACTGCATTAAAGAAAATAAAAACAAAAGTACATATTTATGACACATTTATGGTGCCCTTCATAATGTTTGAGGAAAAAGACACAATTTTGTAGTTTTGCCTCTGTACACCACCACCCCACAGTGGGCTGTAAATCAAATATTTAATGTGTGATTCTAATGCAGAGTTTCAGCTTTAATTCAGATTTTTCCCCCAAGGACGTACAGCGACTAGAATGTTACTGAAACCACTTTAACTTGCAGCTTGTTTGTTTGTGTCATTTGCATGCAGTTTTGTATTTAATAACTAAAAAGCAGCTCTGTTTCACTGAGATCAGATGACTGACTGGGCCATAAAAAAATTTCCTGTTCCTTTGCCTTAAGAAACTCTTGGTTTGCATTTCTGGTGTGTTTTATCTCATCATCCATTTGCACCGTGAAGCTGTCTGATCAGTTTTGCAGTATTTGGCTGAATCTAAGCAGAGAGCACAGCTCTGTACACTTCACACTTCATCTTTGTGCTTCTATCAGCGGCCACATCATCAATAAACACTGACATGTACACACTGAAAACAAAGTCTTGCATATCCCTTACCTTCTCAGTGTCCGTGCAGACCTGGATGGCATTGGGAATAAGCCGGGCAGTCTTCTCCTTTGTCATTGAGCAGATGTCCTTTAGCCGCACCGTCAGCTGTACACAAACACACAAATGTACACCATTACTTACACATACATGACTACCCAATACTGCCAATATGAATGCATAGAAGTGCAGGGGGGGGGTTAACAGCAATACCAGTGTTTCCCAGCGGAAGATGTTGCTATAGAAACAGATCCAGTTCTCAGAGAGGTAGAGTCGTCCCTGCAGGAGGATGTCCCGCTGAAGAGCGCAGGAGTAGTCTGCAACATGGATGAGTCATGAAATCAGATCATCAGCACTCACGTCGAGCATGATGGAAAATGAGAAATAAGACAGCATATGGACCATGTAGCATAGAAAACACCAACAAATTGGACACAAAACTGTCCATTTCAGCAAGTTTGAGTCAAGTTCTAATTCAGTTTGATTTAGTCGGAGGCATTTACGACAATGACTGTATACATAGGAACACTGAGAAACTCTCAACAGCAAATGAGCGAAACTTTGGACATTATGTGTTCATGTGAGTGCCTGAAAAGGAAAAGGTCTCCTCAAACAATGACACTAAGACCTCTGCAGACTGTGGGATTTATTTTACTCAGTGATAAAAATCTACACATATTTACAATCATGCCATGATGTCATCCCGTGGGAATATCCCGTACTTGTCAGTGAGCCCCCTCCTGCACCGGAAGGATTAATCATTTTCTAATTACTACCAAGCTGGCTGCACCCTGCCAGTACTCAGATGGCCTCAGTGTGTCCACTCACCCACAATGAGTCTCTCTGTGTCAGGGAGCTGCTTGAAGAGTTTCCTAAAGTCCTCATTGCGCTGCTTGTATGTCGGGCTCAGCACCTGCAGTGACAGGCAGAGTCAGAAACCACACACACACACACACACACACACACACACACACACAAACACACGCAAGCACACATAACACACTCGCATCCTCATGCTCTCTTCACAAGTGTTGCCTCTGTCACACAGCCTGGGTTACTTGTTTCCACGAGCATGTGAGATAACCTTGTTAAAACCACCCACAGGTTGGATCAGTATGTCCGCTTTACTTTAATCATGCCGTGACTTTCATCCTGTGGGGGATTTTCACAGTTACTGTAAATGGAAATACAGAGTACGGCAAGCAGAGGTATGTAGCCCGGTTTATCTGAAAGGACGCATCATAACCGATTTAAAGCGCAATACAAGGAAAGAATCAGCCCAGTGCAGATCATTCAAAACACATGCTGCCATGAACGGTACTTATGAGTCAGGATATCCTATTTGCATTACAGGGCGACATATTTCTGACAGTGAGGCTTTTGTTGGACCATCGATGAAACCTCAAGTGTAAGCAACACTGCAGACAGAGTTGGCTTATTAGGATCAAACAGGAAGCATATTCTGTTTCATATGACCAGTATTTTTCTTTATACTTGGCTTCAGCTGACTAGATTAGCCTTTGATATATTTCTCAAATGTGTGCCAGAGGGAAGGCTCTCACTGTCTGTGCCAGATGCTTTCCTTCAACAGGAAAACTTCAGGAAAACATAACAGTAACAAGAGTTAAGCAGAAAGAAAAGAAAAATACATATTACTTTTGATCAAGGCTCATGGGAGAAGAAAGTCTAAAGCTGAAAAGCTGAAAGTGTTCTTAAAAAAAATCATGCTGTTCACTGCAGACACCATCATGTTGCCTTTTTTTAAAACAACCCTAGAAACAACCTCCACTGTTGACAAATGAAGTCACTCACATAGTAACTGGACAATCATGCCAAACAACAGGCCTCTGTGAGCTCTAGAAGATTTCAAATAGCAATGACTCACAGCCAAACCACTTGTTTGAATTATTGGTGGGGAATTACCACAGAACTACGCTTACAGCAGCATGCACAGCACACAAAGTTCCCTAAAAAAAACCCTCTGGGCGACCCTCTCTTTTGTCGCTTCAAGGTTACATTTTTATTTTTCATTGCTTTCCCCCGCGATGTTTTCGGCTTATGAGCTGGGGTCGACTTACAGCAGGAATCTCCTCACTGTCCCACTCGGGGTCTTGAAGGTCTGAGGCAGCCCAGCCCCACTCCCAACCCCATTCCCCTCTAGCTGGACCCTGCAGAACCCACAATGCCAACGCCTCATCCAGCTCCAGCATGGCCTCCCAGTCAGACAGCGTACAGTCCTCATCCAGTTCCATATTCAGGGCGCCAGATCCTTTTTGGTGCCTGGATGGAAGCAAATTTTCCAAAAATGCGCCCCAATGGGCTCGTCTCACAGCGGACTTGACTTGTCAGTTCAAGAAAAGTTGGGAAAATAAGAGAAGCCAAATAATGTGTGCAGCAGTTTGAAGCTGTAGTATCCGCGCCCCCCACCTCCTCTTGGGTGCTGCTCCCTTTCAGCACTGAGCAGTGGACACAACGCACTCCAGCCACATGATTCCTGTCTCACTCTGTCTTTCTGTGCCTCTCTCTCGCTTCCTTTCACGCAGACAGGGAGAGGAGTTACGGCCGTTGCCCTCTAGTAACCCCAGCCAACAAGTCCTTTATTATCACGCCAGTAGCCTTTTCCTTTTTTCTGCTTACTCCTCCTCGTAAGTGTGCAAGCAGAGCGTGTGTGTGTGTGTGTGTGTGTATTGCTGTCCAGGTCTGAGTGCCTGATAATTACTCTGTTTACGACCAGCAAAGAATGAGGCGAGTTTACTCTGCAGTCTGGAGGATTAATATAAACAAAGATGTAGCTGGAGGGAAAAAAAGTAGGACTGAATAAAGGAAAAAAGGCTAAAGTATGTGTTGAGTCCGTCTTACAGTCTGAGCGAGTGATTGAGTTATAGAGAACAGATGTGAGCATAACCTCCAGTTACCTCTGGCTGCAAAACAACACCATCAATCTTGAAAGGGACTGCACTGGGTCGCAAGCCAGGGTTTATATAGCAGAGCGAAGAGAATGAATAAATACGCGCTCGATAATTCTTTGCTCTTGGGCTTTTAACGTTTATTTTATGAATGAAAGGCCGCTGGAATCCAAAGTACAAGTACTGAACGTGCTGAACGCCGGCGATTTCAAGGAACTGAAGGTATGGAGTGGTTCCTTCCTGCCTTGGTATTGAGGTCATTCATGCACTCCTGACACCTGATCCCCCTCTGCTACTTTCAGTGGGCGAGAAAGATGGAGAGCTTCTACTTTAGCAGCACTTAAAATCAATAGATTTTCTTAACAAAAAAAATGCTTCAGCGCTCAAAAATGTGGGCGCAGTTATGGAGGTCTGACTGGTGAGTTAAACAAAAAACAAACAGAGAAAAAAACAAAACAAGTGTAATTGTGGCTTGGATTTTCATTGTTCAAAGCATATTTATAAGTCATATTCGGGCACTGGAATCCAGCCACGAGTCCCGTCTTTGCGTAAGTTGAAGAGGAAGCAGAAAGAAAAATATCACAGGCTTCTTGGAAAACATGCCTTTACATCATGAGCATGAAACTTAATAAAGGTTCATCCCGTACTTGTGGTATTTCTGTGTATTCGTGTCGATTTTTTTAGCTTTATAGCTTAAGGAAGAAAGAGTTCATTGACTTGAATGTGACTTTGTATACTGAGTTCGGGTGGCACAATGACGCCTAGGACGAACGGAGTATAAAGTGGAACTACCGACACACAGCATGTATCGATCTGGTTAACTATTAACATGCTGGACAAACAGTAGGGGATGGAGGAGACTGGTACTGCAAACTTGGGTGGGGTTTTATACTGTGTACCGGAGGAGTGTGTTTATCCTATTAACAATAAAGTGCTCTCTATTTTACTACTGCTGTTGTTCATTTTATGAAAAGTTGGTCTGCACGCACTAAACTCATCCACTGTCTACTGCCCAGATACCTCTTATCTTGCTGTTTGTTGCCTGTTTTCTCTTTTCCTGCCAACTTCCTGGAGGCCACAAATTTGTGTAGATGCAAAGCGAATAAGAAAACGCAATTATGCTGCTCCTAAGAAAGTAACGTGACCGTGCCTACCTCGTACGGGCTCACACGTTAGGAAAGGTGAATGTTTAGTCACTGTAGTTTCGGAGCCGTGGCAGATGGTTACTGCCACGTAAACGTGCACTTACACACACATGCACACAGTGTCTGACAAGCAGGCATATGAATGCTACAACACCTACGTGTCAGAACCAAGTGAACTAAGAAAGGATCTGTTAGACACACGCTTCTCCGGCTGATTGAGCTTTAGTAAAAAAAACATGTGTGTAAAGATTAGTGTACAAGATGTCAGGAAGGTAGTCCCAATGCTGATCAGTTAATTAAATTCACCATTATGAATCAACTGTGATGGTGAATTTCATCCCGATTCACATCGTCAGCGGGGTTTGAAGAGAACACTGGAGTGCTGTAATACCACTTCTGAATATACATATTAAGGGATTACTCCATAAATGTGATATCAACATTTCTTATTTTCAAGCTTTTCCTCCCTGTTTGTGGCTCTGAGACCTGAGACCAGCTATCCTGATTGAAGTTTTCTCACACACACTTCATCCCTACATCACATGTGCTGATCTAAATTTGATGGCTCAAGTCTTCTCTGTATGTCAAAACAAAATACTATTTTTAACTTATAACCCACAGTAGATTTGTCTTTTGTGTCCATAGCAGTTACTCATCACCAAACGTTTCACAGTCTTATTTAAAGACTAAATCATTTTCTTTCAACATCTGGGCACTGTAAGCTAATGCCACTCCAATGAGGTTAACAGAGTAAGTATATGTGTGGACTGTTTTCAGCTGCAGAACTGATACAGATGGCAGGCTTGTAGTACAAAGGGACTCAAAGGAGTCAAAATACATGTAAACAGCTGTGACCGTGTTCACAGTAAAAACACGGCACCCAGTGCTTGCTCTGACAAAAATGCAGATCTACAACACAAAGGAACAAGAAAACGCGGCAATTAATGAGCAGGATCGCGTCGTTGTTAGTTTTGGCCTTTTACAGAGATATGTTGACAGCAACATAATCTGGAGGTAAGGGCAGATCATCCTGCCATCTTGTACACGACGTGTACACAGTGCTGGTAGCCGGAAGTATATCTTCTGTAAGTATGACAGTGACATCTGTGAGAGATTATCAGTGCAGTCCAGTGGTTTGCAAACTATTATGTCCGTTTTCTGGTAATGTTATTGAAATAAAACTAATGACAATAGCATCAGGAAACTCTCATGTGTCTGCCTCCTCTGCTTAAGCTGTAATAATTTAAGTTAATGTCACTCCTTCCCCTGTAGTGCCTCTTTTCCCCACCAGGGGGCCCACCCCACAGTTTGAGAACCACAGGACGGCACTTAGGGCAGTGATTATCACTAGTTACGGTCTGTTCCAGATAGTAGGTCAGTAGAGGAAATGAAATGGGTTTATTACAGCGGAGTGCATTAGGGAAGTATTGAAAAGCTTTCAGAATCCTTTTTCATGTTTCAGTTATGTTTAATTAGGGCCTTGTGTTGTCTACTTGTTTTAATGCCAGATTAAGTGTCCGTGCTTATCAGGACACAGAAAAGAGAGTTGGGCAGGAGGAAAACATGCCACAACCTACAGCACCGTGCTTCATTCCCATGGCGCATTCAGAAGCCCTTGTGATGGTTTACTGAGCTGCTTAGTACAGTGAGGAACTCAGTGTGCTACCACCTGTTGCACGCCAGAAATAGAAATTCACTTGTGCTCACAGGTCCACGTGTAAAATGCAAACCCTTTGAATACTCTTACTGCTAAGAAAGAATACTTGTGCTGTACGATTCTTCTACACCGTGTTGAAAACACAATATGGAAGACACTGTTTTGAGCTTTATCATGACAGCACAGTGCTTTCTATTTCAGCGTGTCACTTGCTGGCAGTAGCAACGCTGAGTGCTGAGGGAAGGCGATGGAATGAGAAACAGGCAGGAGGGATATTAAAAAAATCCCACCAGTCTGAGAGCAAGAGAGACAAGTCAAAGATAATCAGGGCTGGACAAAAATACAAGTCATGCTTACTCTCAGGATGTGTTGTCTTTCATGCTGGGGAGAGAGGGGAAGAGTGTACACACAGGGAATAAAAAAAAGGAAATAAAACAACAGAAAAAATAAAAGAGCACAAAATGGGGGGAAAAATCCAATAAAGACCCTTCTGTAGAAGCTATAAGTTCACACTCAGCAGTGGTTAAAAAAAAAGGTTTAAAATATTTGTTAAGTGGATGTTCAGTGGCTATCTACAAAGAGAACCATGGTTAGGAAAACAGTGTTAGCACACCACCTTGTGGTGAACAAACGAAACTGCAATAATCTGGTGTCGCTTCTATACTGTGTGACACCAATCTAATATGTGGGCATATTAGTCAAAACTTTCACTGCAGTGCTGCAGGATTGTTGTCTTGCTTTGCTGCATCAGGAGGCCCACTTGCTGCTATTTTAAGCCTCCTGCTAATCCCTTCCTTCAGGACCAGTAACACACACTGGTGGTTCAGTGCTCCAGTAAACAAGGTCAAGGACAACAGACCTTTCAGCTCCTAAGCAGTGTTAGCAACTAAACCAACACTTTCAGGAGTCACAATCATGACTTGAAGACACCCCAGCACACATACACAAACCTCACACACACACACGCAAACACATACAGACAGAAGGAGATAAAGAAGGCGTGACTTACATTGTACCAGCTTTGGCTCTTCTGTGGAAAGAGAAAAAGAGGGAGAGCATTTAACTCCGTGGAACTAGTGAACAGTGCAGCAGGCTTGAGGGCTTATGCAGATATACACGATCACTTTTTTAATAACCAGATTCATCAGATGTAAAACAATATTTTTTTAACAGCTGAATTCCCCACACTATTTAAATAACGTACTGTATCCTGAACATGGAAACGATGGAGGGTTAAATTATCTTCCAGTCCACTTACATATGCACCCAGACAGACTTGTCTACTTATGAATCAAATATAGGACATTTCCCCAAATCTTCCAAGGAAGACCTGCTTCCTGTGTTGGTGGAACTGAAAGTAATTTAATTCTAAAGCATGTCACGTGCTGCATTCGCTGACTGGATAGACTATAACTGTATTTCAAATACATTTGCAACAAGATGTACATAGATATGTCTTCAAAAATCATCACGTTGTCTGTGTGGAGTTTATTTATTTAAGAAAATAGTGAATAACAAGTGAAATTAATTCACCTTAGTAGTTTAGTGAGAGCTGTGATGATGTTTAAATGACCTGTAATGGGTGTGAAATGTGTCACTGGTGATTTTCTATCATTTGTTCATTTGAGGACTCTTCTTAGACAAACAATCACGTCTGTTGCGGTTTTACAGCAGCAGAGGGCAGCAGAGGTGCGGCCGAATTGTTAATAAAATTCACAATTCCATTCACATAAACACACTTTCAACTCTAACAGTCTAAAAGCAAAAAGTCCCACAGAGGGAACATGCAGGTGATCATTCAAAGGGGAGAACAAAGAAGAGGGTTTTCATGGGGAGAAGACGGGGACTAAAGAGGAAAAAGTGCATCATACAGCATGTGTCTGGCAGCAGGGGGACAATTAACAAAGAAATATTTTAAGGCAGAAAAAACAGACGAACAAAAAACTCCAAACTGGCACAGTAAGTTAAGTCTGACGTGAATAACAGGCGATGTAATTCAGTTTAAAGTCCTATACTCAGGATCTACGCAGCGTCACGCGATAGAAGAACTCCGTCACTAAACTGCTCAGAACATCACTCACTATATTACAGGAAGCAGCAGTCAATATGCATGAATTAATTTTTGTATATCAACATCTCATCTTTTTATTTATACGGTGACTGCAGCTGAATTTACTTGGTGGATCCTACACTGGCAAAAAAAATCTTATTTTCCTACTTCGCAGATAATCCAGAATGAGTTTTGGCAAGAACAGAGAGAAAAAAAAAAACTCGATGATGTTGATTATGACAGTGTAACTGAAAAGTGAGTCATATGTTTCGTATCACACTTTGACTTGGCAGCTTTAGAAATCGCCACAAAACACAGATCATGGACTGAATGAAGCCCTAAATATCGCAAAACTGTCATTTTTAAGCACAGAAATATTTAGTTTTTTTGTTTTCTGTCTGTGTCCAACAGGATTTGTTGCTTCTCTGGTGTGTGCAGCGTCAGCTAGCACTGAGCTGCAGAAGCAGGCCCAAGGCCTGGCTGTGATGATAGCTGGGCTAATGTGCGCTAATCTAATCTGAAGGTGACAGAGAGAAATTACTCAGAGTCCACTGTCTGGACAAGGCGTGCATGTATGCATGTTCCATTGTGTTTGACTTCCTGTGACTACATGATAGGAGGGACCGATTTCTTGGTTTAAATTTCAGGACAAATTGTTTTAAAGAAATAGTTTTCTGTTGGGGCAAAAGAATTGGCTCGAATAACATATTTTGCAATTTACAGTGCTGACAATCACTACAGTGGAATCAGTCTTCTGATTAAACTGGGCTGATTATTTAACATTTCAGAATGAAATCAGGGTCCTTTCGCATTGGTTCAGAGGGTGGGGGAGCACTGGAAAGGACAAGAGGGACAGGAACTAGAAATCCATCTCTATATGATGGGTAAGTGGAGGCCTAAGGGACTCAATGGGAGGCAGCAGGGATTGTGAATGGGTCAAATGAAAACAAGAAGAAATGCTTACTTTAATCAGGTTTAGCCTGTCATACTGAAAGAAAATTAAAGAGAAAACAAAAATGTCAACTAAAGCAATGAGCAACGTAAACACAGAGAGGAATGGAAAACGAGACACACTGATATCGTAAAAGCCAGTGGCTCAAATACAACTCTGAAATAACACTGCCAATACCGATGTAACAGCATCAGAGGGCTGACTGAGGGGATTTGCCTCTCCATCTAGTTGGATATGTTACATTAGATGCCTGATTGATTAGTATTACATCATGACTGCTGTTGTCATCATTTATGCTTTCTTGCATAGAGGCACGGCGCATACGTTTCTTCCACCAAACGCATCTTTGATTCATTAGGGTTGGGGCAATCCAGCTCACGCTGCTTGGGCCTAATGCCATTGCTGAGGTCATGTGACCACTGCAGGCCACAGAGGCTTTATATATGTATACATATGCATATATATATACATATATATATATATATATACATATATATATATATATATATATGAGATATTGCAAAAGAGTTAGGGTGGGGGTGGAGAGGGCTTGAACTGTGGCACATAAAAGGAGAGTGATGTGATCAATTAGGATCTATATGTGTGCGTATGTGCATTAAACTGATTGTGTGACTGCGCAGCAGCAAACAGAGCATCAGGAGGGCTCTCTTCACACCATCCTCCCATTTACTGACTCACTCTCCCATTTTTGCGTCTTTCTATTCATTTATGGTAAAAAAAATAGCTTTTTAATCACACCCTTTATCCTGAGTCACTGTATAGCCGAGCCATATATTGAATGACTGACATGAAAAACACTGCGACAAGTAGCAAATTAGATGATGGGGCTACAGTATAGCTGATGCACCAAAACGTGACCGCAGTATGGAGAATTTTGGGGCCTGTGGTGCAGGAAAAAATATATTAATTGAATTTAAAAAAAGAGAGAAGATGAATTTCTTTCATGTGACGACAGAGAGGCTGCTCAAATAAAGATCCGGTCCTGCTGCTCTGGACTAGGATGCTGGCAGGATTTTAAAGAGTTGATCCTTCTACAGCAAGGGAATTACAGTACACAGCATAACAGATATAAAGCACTCATTACCGCAGTGTAATAGCTAGATAAGTTTGTAAAGAGAGTTACAGGACAAAGGCCCAAGCAGGGAACAGGAAGAGGAGGTGAGGAAGGAATTTGGACAATTATTTGCAATATTTATTTATCTATTTAGTGAATTTCTCTACATTTGAATAGGAAAAAAACAAAAAAAATAAACCTTATGTGACATTTTTGTAGAAATTCATGTCATATAAAACCACCAGAAAGGGGAAGGAAGGAAAGAGGAAAAGGAAAGGAAGTGAGTGAGGTTGCGTGGGGTTATTGGTATTGCAAGAAATGTCCATCTGCTGTGATGAAGGGTGCAGATGGGGATCGCAACGGTTGCAGTGTGCACAAGGGGGCAAGCCAGGTTTCAGGGGGAAGCATTCAAAAAACAGGAATGCTGTTTTTTTTTTTGTTTTTTTTCCACAGCGCAGCTCACAAGACAGGAGGTGTTGCAGAGGGGAAGTGGGCAAGGAAATATTAGAAGAACAGAAAAAAAGAGTAATGCTTACTTTGGAAAGACGCTTGTGAGACTAGCATGCAATCAGGAGAAGAACAAAGAACAAAAAAATCAGATAGAAAAATGAGACCAAAAAACGAAACAAACTGCAAGAAGAAACAGCTGACAGTACCAACAGAAGAGCTGAACAGTCTTTATCAGATGGTATGTATTATTATTATGGCATGTAGCAGCAGCAGCAGCAGCAGCAGCAGCAAAGAGAGAGACGGCGTGCACAGTGTGATGTGGAGAAATGAAAACGATCTCAAAAACCCAACGGAGATCAGCGGAGACTGATGAGGAAAAGGCAAAAAAGGAGATGGAGTGTGATGGCTTGTATCTTCTGTGAGAATACCTGACTTTCAAAGATTTAAATTCGCTTGTGATGAGATGCTGATGAGAAGGCGGATAGGTCCAAAAAAGAAAAAGCTACAACACTTGAAAGCTACACAGAGAACATGCTCAGTGAGAGAAATCCTAATCTTTGATTTGAAACCATTGTTTACATCTTACATTTGTCAGTGTAAGTCATTTCCTGGATTAATTTGATTGTTTAGTAAGCTAAAACAGGCACAGCAGACATATAAAACTTTACTGATGGATTTCTTTAATCTTTTATTGTAAAATTAGTGGAAAAAATTGTGGTTAGGGACTGAAGAGCAATAGAGAGAATAGTGTTATCTGTTCAGATTGGTTTTGGATGGGTGGAGTGATAGTTACAGATCATCAGTCACCTACCAAGTCAATAACCTATCCTAACACGTGCGTCACGACACTAGAAAATAACTAAAGCCGGGCCAACACTGACGTGTTAGCTCAGCCACAGTTAAACAGCTGGATCACAAGAGTTAAAATATCATTACGACTGTCAGAGAGTCAGGAGGACTAATTTAGAAGACAAAAAATGTAATGCAACATAGCAGGACTAAAATCACAGAGAAATCCCAAAGAACAGCAAGTAGTTGCTAACCTCATTTCGCTGCCCTCCTATTGATTTATGTCTGTTTTCTACAAATTTATATTCTTGCTGAGCGTTCACGTTGTAAAACCAAATCTATTCCAGAGTCCTGAAATTGGTCTCCACCATCTTACTGTATTTGAGCCAAAGTGGAAACAACGATGTCAAAATTACACTCAAGTGTAATAATGTGTACTGCTTAGGTTTGAGGTCAAGGGTCAACATTGTGTCAAAGCAGGTAACACTTTATACTAAAGAGCGTTGTTAAATGGTGACTAGATGGCTAAATAAACCCAAGTTAACAGCTTACTTATTTTGAACAAACAATTTTTGACGTTATATTACATTATAATAAATAATGTTTAATAATTGGTTAAAAATAAGCAGCTTTAAATGTTCAGTATCCGGTTAAAATCCCTGATAATGTTTGATGTCCAATCAAATTAGTTAGCATACAAACTAGTTAACTAGTTAAACTTTATTAATAATTATCAAACATCATCAATGATAATTCCTTCACACTGAAAGAATTATTTACTACAGTTTCATTAATTCTCAATGAATAATTTATTACTGAGGATTATTACTAAGTGTTCCACTTAGGCCTTATCCTGCCCGTCTCACCTTTATCTTTGTCTGTGATACTGACACCTGGTGTCCCACTGTGAGGCAGCTCTGTGTGAAGCAAAGTGTTGCTGAGGTGTACGGGGGCCTCACTTTCTGCAGTTCTGAGTGTTTTGAGTGGAAAGGACACACAGCTCAAAAAGGGCTGAGAGATGCTGAGAGCTGAATCCGTTTTTTTTTTTTTTTTTTTTAGGCCAGT
>VUQG01043681.1:32028-45871 GCA_015106755.1 Etia nguti
GAAAGTGCACCGTGTTTCAGTCTGTATTGTATTTCCATTTGATCAGATCCCAGACGATGCATCGAGAAGATAAAAAGGCGAATCTCCCGGTCACTCACCTTTGAGTTCTTTCCCCCACTTCGCGCTGACTGCACGGAGTATGTTCTCTGGACAACCTGCTCAGGCGTGGAGGGGGACTTGTCAGAGGAGTGGTCTGAACCCTTCTCCACCATGTTCTCACCCTCCTGGCTCTGTGGTGTGGGAGAGCGCGAGCGTTTACGCAGGACTGGTGAGCAGGCGGGCGTGCTCTTGTTTGAGTTACTGGCAGTGCTTAAAAAACAACAACAAAAAAAAACAAAAGAGAGAGAAAAAGAAGAGAATTCATTCCAATGTGATTTACCCTCACAACAAATATTAAGACAAACTGTGCTGCATGACAGCGCTGACCTACAGGTCAGTGTGGACAGCAGCACAGCACGTACACTGTTTGCTCAGCCTTACATCACTTGAGGCTTAATAGGCTTGAAGCACCATGTGCTAACCTGGCTAATAATGGCCAAGCTAATACGGGAACTCGAAAACAACAACAACAACAACAAAAGCAGCAATGAGGAAACCAAATGGAGTAAGCTACAGCCACATAGTTATTAAGAAATCTAACATCCAATTTGAATGATCTTCGCTTTGATATTTACTGACCTGTCTATTTCTGTTTTACATGCAGTCTCAGACCTTTTACTGTGCACAAGGTTCCTATCTGCTAGGCTCTGTGATCCAGAACTAGACTATCTCAAACATCTCTGGCTGAGCAAGAAGCCTTCTTCTCCTAATGACAGAAGCTAACAAAAGGCCCTGTAAGTGATCTGTGTGACAGTGTGCCTGCCAGGCCTGGTTACTTGACATGGCGTTATGCAAGCCATTACGTCAGTCGATGGCTGCTGTTAGTGGTCATGAATTACTGATCTACCGTTACATTTGGGACTTTACTGAGGCTTGGAGCCTTGAATCATAGAGAGCAGTGTTGACAGCTTCTGTCTGACTGTCAGATGCTGCTGTACCAATAGCTGCTTGATTTTAAAAGACAAGGACATCACAGAGCCTTCAAATCTGTTAACTCACTAGGATAAATAATGCACGCCTCTGACATCAATACATATGATTACCAAAAATGTGTTCTTTTCAGTCGATGATCATTTTAAGTATAATGTACATTGTGTATTCCTTAGTGACGCCATTAAGAATACATTTATGGGAAAGCTATCCTTAAAAGACATTCATTGCTAAACATTTAGAACTTAAAGTGTACATTAATTCCTGCCAACGGTAAAGGACCACCACATGAGATTTTAGTGCAGAGCTACAGTTTCGCTTTCTAATGAGTATTTTTATTGCCTCTCACACTCCCTCTTGTGCTTTTTGGTGTTTCATATTAACTTCTGGCGTTGTACATGCCATGATGCATGCTATCAAGGTTTGCAGCTTGCTGCTCTGATATGTAGCATGCAGTACGATCTCTGTCTCAGCCAGAAGATTTGTAGTTACCCGTATATACGGCATACCTGGAAGTTGGGGGACAATCAAGCAAATACTTTGATTTTAGAACCAGTAACACCCAACCCAAAACCTGCTGAATTTCCAAATAAAGGATGACATAATAGATCAAAATCACAACAGACAATGAATTTATGACATTGGTTATTCAGAACCACACCTGTGCTGCTTTTCTTTAAAGGTGAATGCGTGGTTTTGTAAGGTTATACATTTTTTATGATGTAAGCAGATTCTTGTCTGGGCTACAAAACACTGTGGGAAACCCTGTGGGCAACTGCACATGATGATTGGAGGATGGAGAACGGTAGAAACTGTGGCACATGCCGGTAAGTGGTGGGGGCGGCTGTTGTGTCCCGTGCTGCTGGTGGACATGTAAACCAACATGAAGCTCAAAGGTGTTCAGTGAACATCTTTTATGTTTGGCCAGACAGAAAATTTTCGTTTTGGGGACTTTTGGGAAGTCATGATGGGCAAATTTCTATTTTTCATTACTGGGTTGGACGCAAACCCTGTTACTCCATGGCGATTGAGCCCTTAAAACTGTAGTATGTGCTGAGTCTTCTACAGTGTGTCTGAATTCCAGAACAAAAAATACAGATAAAATTAAATACAAGACGCTTTTATATACTAGTTCCTTACTAATGTGTTGTATTTGATCCATGACAAATTTAAGACGGATTACCATCATACTTTTTTATTGTAATAGCCTACGACACATGTTGTATTCCAAACCAGTTAACACTGTTCTAGTGTTTTCTCAGTAATTCATGTGAAAGCATTAATGACTGAAACCATGTATGTAAGAAATACTTTAAATAATAATAATAATTTAAAATGAGCATCCTGTGCACCACATGTCACTTGACAGGGACAGGTGACTTATAATCACTTATAATCAATAAACTCGCTGCACAACTGTGCCAGCTGTCACCAATTTCACCAATATCAACCATAAAAGGTGCAAGTACCATACTGTACCAAACCTTAGAAGAGCATAGCATTATTACAGGTACATCAAATAGATGGATTAACAATATATATCAAAATATAATAGCTACAGAACAGGAATCTCATGGCAAACCAAACCTGCACCAAGACAGTCCACACTCAGTCATGTGTCTGTGTTCTCAATGATCTCATAACTGCAGACACAAACACATTTATGTGCAAATAATACAGATAAAATACACTGTTTTCGTGCCTTTGCATCCAAACAGAGCATTTTACTGTAAGACAAAAATCTCAGTGTGCACATTTGTTTGTTTCTTCGTTCGCCAACTCCAACACCTACATCACCAGCAGCTGAGCAATAAAACTTGGCGCACGGGTGCATCTTAGGCTCCTCGAAGTTCTTTTCCACATCAAATATTATGATATCACCATGTTGCCTAGGAACCACCTAGCAGACATTTGATGGCTTCATCTAAAAATCTGCCAAATCCAACATAGGGAGCTACCCACTATGGTGACCCCTTGTGAATAATTTGTATTACCCCATCAGGTTGCCTGGCAACCACCTAGCAATGTGTAAAAAATGACCCGTTTTTAGCATTTATGTACCTTTGACATCTTATGAAAGCATCCTATTGCCTTAATTATACAGGAAATAGCACAAACAATAACAATACTGTAGCATGGGCATGTACTGGGTTCATAAATGTGCCTGTCGTGTTATTTTGCATGTCACATCCTAGGCTGGTCACTCTCACTCACACTAGCAGGTCTGGACTAGAGCTGCAAGACTGGATGGAGTTCCCATCTGGTCCTACGAAGGTTATTTATACTAAAAGTCAAAATGCTCGGATACTACAATGTAGCTACAATGTAGCTTGGTAGCATCACCAAACAAAAATAGAACATAAATAAAAAATAATGGCTTCTATAAGGATTACCTGAAGAGCAATGCATAATTTATGTGAATCCATGTTAAGTTTAAGAGATGCGGTTGAGTAACCAAAACTTACAAATAGAAGAGATAACAAAGACATGGCTCATCTCTTATAATCTCCCCGCATGCAAAACATGTACAGGGACCCCCACTTGTTGTTTTCAGTAAAAGGAATGCACGGATCACCTCTCCCTTCCAGATACACGGCAGTAAACAATGGAAACACTGAATCAGTCATCAGCATATGAATGACTAAACCCAATCGGTCATTCACACAAGAGTTTGCTCTTTGAACCAGCGAGCTAAGTGTGGACAGAGTGAACATGCAGCCTGCGCTAGCCTGGAGAAGAGTGGACAAAAGCATCAGTCACAACTGCTTTGTTCTTAACTCCCTCATGAAACACAACACTGAGACACAAAGTGAGGACCTGTCACAGCATTATCTCTGGACGCTAATATGTGGGGAGATGTGATTAATGTCAAACACAGAGTTCGGCAGTAGATTAATAGACAAGGCTCTTACAGTTATCACGTCATATGAAAATGCCATATGTAACAGACATGACAAACTGTGCTAACTTATATGCACTATTGGTTGTATTGGAGCTAAAATAGGGCAAGAGTCCCCACTGGGTCATAGGGTGACACTGATAAAGTGGCCTGAAGGCTGCTGTGTACACTTATACTCAGTGACATATATACATTATACACACAGAGAGGATTTCAAGCAATTTATCAGTTTAAAAAAACCCAAAAAACCAAAAACATATCACTTGGAGCATTGCCCACTACAAAGCTCAAACGCAGCTCTACTTTGAATGAAGATCGGTATAGCAACAGTGGACAGGATGGTTTAAATATTCAATGTGTGTGGCTAAATTTACTCAAGCTCTGCAGTCAGAGAAGCCATCTGAGCCGGAAATATAGCAAGATGGTGATGTGACTGACAATACCGCACGTGACAGACAATACCTCACAACCCATCTGGGCACCATTATTGCACATTTCATTAAGCAGATAAAAGATCTGAAGATGATTCAAAGAATAACTACTGCAACTGCATGCTGTTGCTGTGAACCCAAAAGAAGTAAATGGAGACGTAGCAAAAAAATTGCATAACTAGGATGATTTATTAATGTGCTTTTGTTAGTTCTGAGCAGTAGCTCGGACTGAGACTAACTCGAACTAAGACTTGATGATACAACTAGATGAGTAACACGATTTTTTTTGTCCAGTTTGAAAGTTTTGCCTAGTTACATAAAAAAACCCAGACAACTGACTTCAAGGTGTTAATCACACAGGATCTTGATGTGCCAGCCATTCACAATAGGTCAAGTTCTTACGTTCATAGTGAAAGAAAAAAGAAAAGAAAAGAAAGAGAAACAAGCTCGCTGTTTGCACTACTTTGTTACAGTCTTTTCTTTAAATAAGCTCTAAAGCCCTAAATCCAACCGGCTCAAGCTGTCCAAACGCTCAACTTCACAATAGAGCAGAGTTCCGGGCCTTTCCATGGGCCCCACTTGTTTTCACAGTTTTGCTGACCCTGGAAAATACCCATCTGGCACTGGTCCTTCAGCTCTGCTTGCTCCGAAAGGACCATGAGGAGCACCACGCTCGCTAGCAACCACCAGGAGCAGAAGTAAACATGGGCATGCGCGTGGACGCACAGTATGTATGCCCACTAATCGCACGAGGTACGTCACAGCTCGCTTTGTCTTGCCGAACTGATAAAAATAGCGACATCGCACACACAATCTACAAAATAATACAGAGTAAACCACTTTGTTATTTAAATGCGCCTGTGAACTGCACAGATTACATAACCAAAACCATTCTACCCCACCCATCCTTTTTTTTTCTGCATATGCACAGTGGCACTAACGCATGCATCACAGAGTCCACCATACCCCTGATGAAAGACATGGTCCCTCAGCACCTCCTCACAGTAGCCCTCAAGGCAGCGACAGCCCTCGCTGGCCACCGTCACACACTCAAACACCACCATGTCCTCGTAGGCAGCTCCCAGTGATGAGCTGTTCACCCAGTGGATCATCCCACAAACTGCACACTGCACTTCCTTTCTCTCTTCATGCAAAAGAAAAGGTAGCTGGAGAAAAACATGGTGAGAGTGAGAGAGACAGAGACAGAGAAAGAAGCAGGCTGGGTGATTTCCTTCAGCAGGCTTAGAGCCACTGATCTTCCCCAGCCAGCTCTGATCTCCTAATAACCAGCTTACGTTGCCCTTAACACCACCTGCCAAAGAAGACGCATTGGTGGTCTGAGGTGCAGCTCTCATCCTCCTAGGATTTTCCTTCTAAATAGAACGTGTTGATCTAAGCAGGGAAACTCATCATTATGCCGGCTCCGTTTCAGTCTGTCTGAATGCAGGCAGGTATGCAGGCAGTTGTTCCCAGAACTAACCTGCTTGTAGCCATGTAGAGAGCCACTCCGCAGCGCTCAGCCCCTTTCAATCGGCTTCATTCACGCAGCGGGAGCCTTGGATGAGGAACAGGAAGAAGGAGAGAGGAGGTGGATGAAGGGTGGGGGGGAGAGGAAAGAGGGATGAGGGATAAAGGGGAGGAGGGTGGACGAGTTCCGGAGCATGCCAGGAGGATGAGAGGTAAAGAAGGAGGAATCAGACGCAGCAGAGCGAGCTAAAGGGAACATATTTTGTTCCCAACAGATGGAGAGAAGCCACCGAAGCCAGGATATCAGCCCTCGTTTTTCTCTTTCTATCATGCGCTCGCCTCTCCTTTGTCAGATACAGGCTGATAAGCTCCCGTTCTCTCTTAGCAACCTGCACTTTTCTGTTCCCCCTTTTTCTTCCTCTGCTCTCTCAGCCATTGGATCATCTGTCTGCTTATTGCCTCTCCTAGTATCCAAGCGAGGCGCTTCCTCTCGCGATCGCTGCTGCTGGTTCACAGAATTTCAGGGCTGCAGGCTGACAATAGACAGAAGAGACTGAAAGAGAATGTGCAAGCCAGGCTAGAGAGAGAGCGGGTGAGAGACAGAGACAGAGCTAATGAGGAAAGAGATGGCTTTCACTTTGCATTCCACCTCTACCCAGCGCCGGTGCACTGAGCCTACTTCTTCCTCAATTATTCATGTGTTTCATGAATCGGAGGGGCTGACATCACCAGCATTCAGGTCACTTTACACTGGAAGCTCCTTCAAAATTGCATAATGAGCCACCTATTTCTCTGTGGTAAACACATTTCATGTTTTACACACACACACACACACACACACAGCTATAGTGTTTTTTTTCCTAATACTACAAGTAATCCAAATTCAGATATTTCAAAAATCACAGCTGCTGATGCTCCCTGTATGTATCCAACAAATATTCAGGATTAACCTGCGATTCATCTGTGGAACTGTCACTCCATAGCTCCTAAAGAATTCTGTGTTTCCACTTTGTCTCATGAATGAATAAATAAAGATTAAAATAAAAAGGTGTGTCATTGCTATCCATTTTAACGCAGATATACAAGCAGTTCACTTTGCATTATAATACACGTGTGCGACGCCTGTCATTAGTCATTCCTGCTGTAGTGGAAAGTGCTTCCTGAACTTGATCTCACCTCTAATTGTTTTGCATTTTAAAGCAAAGAGTGCAGCAATAATCAAACATGCCCCTGAATATAAAAGGCAATGCTGATTTAAACTTCACATGAACCTACAGTATTTTCCCCCGAAGCAGTGAAAACACATTATTTTTACAGACACTTACATTATGCTTTAATGATGTTTCATTAATGCATGCTCAAGCTCCAATTACAGAATATAAAAGTGCATAGTTTTACAAATTTGGTATTTTATACATGGGCGTTTGAGTCATAACAGTAAAAAAAACAGAAAACACACACACAAACACACAAAAACGGATTGGTCTCTTATGGATTTCACATGGTACAGTAGGAGAAGTGGATGTGTAAATAACAAAATAAACCATCCCTAAATCCCATTAAAGTGTTCACAGTGATGACTCATAGTCACACTAGTTCCATTTTCATACGGCCATTTTGCTACAGGGTGCCGCAGCATTCCTGTTTATTTCATGTGTTCATGTGCAGAAGAGCACAGTCCTTCACCGAAGTCCGATGCTTCCAGGATCTCAGCTCACAAATTAGTCACAGGCTTCCTGGACGTCACAACCTGCTCGAAGTTTTGAGGCCTGTTTCTGTTATTTTTTTGCATTTAGTTTTTATAGTAATGTTAAACTAATGTTAGTGCTTCCTACCTCTGCTTAGCATTAAATACTATCAATATCTGGACGTGTCCATGCTGTCTTTTTTTCTTTTTAAACGTGTATAACAGAACTCTATTTACACTGGTGTGTTTTGGGATTAGTGAACCATGTACCAATTAACCTAACCCCACTAAGTGTGGGAGGAAGCCGGCCACTGAAAAAGAAAAAAAATCTATAAAGTCACACAGTCAGTCACATGCCAGCTTTGTAAGCCATTAAAATTCTGTTGTTATCAAGAACTTATTGAATTAGACATATTTATACCTTCATATAAATCAAACAGATCGTGAATATCATTGATGCCCTGAAAGGTTTTGGCTATAGGACTGGAACGAGACCCCTAATGAGGTACAACTGGTTTCTGATTACTATGGGTGAACCTGTTCTATGTGAAACCTAGACAGAAACTTAAAACGTTAGTTTATATTTACTACTTTATTAATTATTACTATGATTTACTTCTAACTGCACATTGTTGTGAGACTATAATAAGCTTGCAACAGCAGAAACCTGTCACATTTACATGCCAGGAAAAGTCATTTTAAGGTAATGAATTCACATTCACATCCATTCACACACGCAGGCTATCGCAGTCAGTAATCACCTCTGTGTCTGTAAAAAGAAGCAAACTGAACCTTTAGCTGTGCTGCTGGAAAGACTTGACCCTGGGGCTGCAGCATTGCTGGCTGCCTCTGTGGGAGCGCTCAGCGGAGCTGTGCTGTGGAACAAAGGGAGCTGGTCCACTGAGCTGGACTACTGTGTGCCGTGATAAGCCCGCCCAGACTCACACCAACAAGTGACCTACTTAGAGAACCTCTGTTCTCATTGTTGTTGAACCCGGGGGATACACAGATGGTCAAATTGACCACACACTCACAGACATGGTATGAAATGAACATCCGTGTTTACGTAGCTGCTCCACTGCTCAGTGATGATTGACAGGTTTAAAAAACAATTCATTTGATTTCATCCGATTTCATCCAGTTAGTTTTGCTGAAGATGTACGCAAAACACACCACAAATGTTAGAGGCTCCTATGATTTTCTCCATCTTTTTGAGAGGAAGGCGTGCTGTTTACAGAGTTGTCATGACAACACCAATGTGACGATGCCTCGCTGGGTCGGAAATGTCTGTCAGCCTGACTGTGTCGGCCGTGCAGCTACCATGGCAGCCTGTCAAGCCATTCATGTGCACCGCTACTTGAAATGCTCCCAAGTCGCGGGAGAAGGAGAGAGCTAGAGGGTGATGTGTTTGTGAGTCAAAAAGGGGGATGCTGATACATAAAGTATTTAAACACACAATTAGCCATAAAAAAAGCCCAAGAGTTCAAGCTGATGGTCGGTGTTTCCATTTGTTTGTTTGTTTGTTTTACCGAATAAAGGAGACTGAAAGACTGACACAACACTTTCTGCATCAATGTACAGTGTGTCCACACAGTGAAAAAAAACATGCGGGGCATTATATAGGTTACCTTTCCTAAAAACTATTTAAATCTATTCCCACAAGCATGACTTTAGTCCCAGGCTTAATTAAAATGCTTAATTATCCTCTCTGTGAGACAACCTAGCATAGGCAGGCCTGTAACAATTTTTGGGTTCTTATTGAAGCTGTCACCTCTGGGTACAAGAAGCTGTTTTAAAAGCTGATATAATTAAACATGCCGAATTAAATTCCAAACAACAGCTTGATGAGGTAATTTGAGAACTCAAGGTGTCAGAGAGGGACAGGAAGGGACGGGAAAGTGGCAACCGGATTAGGCCCCTGTAGGACACTTTGTCCCAGTGGGACGTGGCACAGCCACTGCCATCTGCAAGGGATACACAGGCGGAAGCAGGCTGGGTGACAAAGCTCTAGGCAGGAGGTAGGGTGAGGGAAACAAAGTGAAGTATTTTTAAAGTTTGAAAGTCAAATAAGTAAGTAGTGTTAGTACTACTGTTGGAAATATGTAATTAAATATTTTTAAAGAGAAAAATAGGAAACTCACCCTGGTGTTCTCATGCTGTTATGATGCACTTCTATCCATGATCTCAAATTTGATAATCTTTACATGGAAAAAAATTAAAAGGTTAATTCATACTGTTAGAACTTGATTTGTTAGACAAACTTCTTCTGTGTGTACATTTTCATCTTTTTCTGGTCTATAAATGAACCACAAGTTCTTATTTACGACAGTTAGTATTAAACAAAACCCTGTGTACAGTAGTTCCCTAAAACCAGTTTGAATTTAACCTGGTGCATATAGACGCATACATTAATAATTAATCCACCTGACTGAGGTAATGCTGTAAAATACAGCATCTCCATTGTACCAATGTTAACTTTACTTCACTGGTTACTCTGAATATTTCATCTCTCTTCTTTAATATATGGCAAACCTTTCGAGTCCTTCATGGTCTCAAAAGTTCTGCCCATGTCGGAGACACAAATATGCATCACCTCCACACTGCTGCGGATTATGCATCTATATACTGAGCTACCACTGTTTGTGCCCTGAAGACTTTTGTGACCCAGTCTAATAAAATATATAGTCTCTTTGTTTAGAGGGGCTTTGTGAGAAATACATATGTAAAGGTACTGTTTTTAGGCTGATGGCGACAGAGGAAAGCTGAAACATTGTATATGTTCGCCACACAAAGTTTTCTGGTTGCTGAAATATTCAGTCTACTGACTGTGGGGCCTTTAAGGTTGCAGAAATATATTTTTAAAAAGTCTTTAAAAATGTTATTCCTTACCATTTATTCACATATAACCAAACTTCCTAGTCTTCCTACTTAGGTAACCCTTAACTGCTAATGTAAGCATTATTCCTATATCCCTAAGTGCTGTTATGTAACTATCTCTGTGTTTTTCATTGACTTTGTGAATCAATAATTCTGGCATTGTCAATCATATCCACTCACACTGCAGACACAAAAAAAAGCTCGCTGCATCGGATGCAGCCTGGGGAACAGTACAGAGTATAATCGGTGATGACAAATGGCTTGTGGCAAGGATGCACTAATAAAATAAGTAAACAGGGGGATGGGGATGGGGGGACAAAAGAGAGAGAGGGAGTTAATCAGCTGAGGCTGGACAGGAAACCCTTCTGCAGTTGCTCTACACTGCGGAGCCCCCTGTAGTAAACCTGGAAGTCCACTGTGGCCTTGCCTGCTGGTGCAGTGGTCTATTTCTGAGGCTGCAGCTGGGTCCAAGACGTCGCATCTATTCCTTACAAAATCTTGACTCTTGACATTTCATGGTTTTGTTTTCAATGCAGGGGGTGTAAAGATCACATCTGACACCTCTAACGGCTCTCGAGGACCAGCTGGACAATCAGCAGTTCACACAGAGTCTTTTGCTTCTTTCTCGCTCTCTCTCTAACACTATGCATATACTGTACTAAATTAAACGTTCTCTGTACAGAGGCCTGGGAGCTACAATTTTCAAGTCAGCCTAAAATAGCCCAGAGAGCTCAGCACTGGATATTAACTGCCCGAGGCTTTGGATTCTATGTATGCACATGAGGATCTAAAGCATCTATGAAAATTCTTTGCTAGGTGTGAGCATCTGAATATCCCTACTGTTTTGACTCAGTGTATACGGACACAGCAAATACATGTTTAGATAGCTGAGGTTGTGGCAGAGCTCTGTTCTACGGTCGCAGAGGGGAATATAAATCCAAGTCGTGGATGGAACGACTCCCTAGTGCTACTTGCTCCACTGCTGTCTGAGCATGAGGCGAAGCGGGGGAAGCACATTCATTCGCCACCTACGATCGGTAATATCGTTGAAGACAGAGGAGCCAAACAACTAACTAGACATGTTTGGGGGGAAGCAAAACACACATGTTTCTGTATGCGAGTCTGCACACTCACAGTCTGTCCAGCTATCCTGCAGCAACAACTGGCTCGTGCCACGTGCAGTGAGTAAGCTCCAGCTCTAGCCTGCTGTCAGTGCCTTGTTGCTACAGCTGCTGTTGGCTGTATGTGCACATCTGCGTGCGAGTAAACGTGTGTGTGTGTGTGTGTGTGTGTGTGTGTGTGTGTGTGTGTTTGTGGGCAGATTTAAGTCAGGCCAAATGTCATACCAAGAGCAAACATCCATAAACTGTGGACACTGCCAAATCCTGAGCAATCTCCCTCCTTCCCCCTTCCTTTTCTCACACACACAAACATGTGCGCACATATCCTGTCTCTCTTCTTTTTCTTCTTCTTCCCTATTCCATGTCTTCTGATTAGTAAGTAATCAAAAACCACACACCGGATTTCTTTAATACATTGATGAGTGCAGATATGTCCTCATCCCGCTGAGATTAATAAGCACTGCATGTCCAGTGTCAGCTCCTGATTTATAACCTTAATAATAAAATGAAGTGATAGAGGCATGGAATGACCTGCAGGTCGCACTGTTTCGCCTACAAAGCAGATTATTCTCCATCCTTCAAGGAGCAGTGTCATAAACAATGATAGTAGTGAGTTTAGTGCTAGATCATCTCAGTGATAAATGTGAAACAGGCAACAGATCATAAAAACATCCATAGCATGTGCATGCATTTCTGCCCCATAAGAGCAGGGCATGCATGCTAGCCAGCCAAACACGTTGCTTCAGTGTATTGAACTATGGTGTTCTTAACAGATGGCGATTTAATGTAAAGTAACCTAAGCTGTCAGGATACTGCAAACAGATTAACAGAGGACAAACCCAGGTTTAACAGTGTTTCAACCCTATGTAATGATAAGGGTCCCGTATGCATGCAAACAGGAAGACACACTGGCTGACACAAACATACACGCACTCAATATGATTCGTTTTATGAAGGCCTGAGAGGAAAAATTCAAAGCTGCTGTCTGCATCTCGAAATACCCGGGGGTTTATGTGATATGTTTGAAATGCATTAAAAAATAAGGAGAGCAGAAAAGAGATGAAAAAGAGAAGAGACGTGGGAAAATATAGAGATAATAAAAGAGAGACATGAGGAAAAAAGAAGAAGAGGTCCTGCAGGAAAGAGAAGAAGTCCTTATGAAAGTGAGAAGGAAGGAAGGAAGGAAGGAAGCGGGACGCACGTTGCCGAAACTGCTCCCCCTCCAGTTTTTTTTCTTCCTGCAGTGTGCCGTAATTCGTCTCTAAAAATATCAAGCAAGAGGAGGAGGAGCATAAACAAACACAGGGGGAGGAGAGGATAAAAAGACGGACGATAGAAGAGTGCACAGGGAGTGCACAGTGCAGCAAGACAGGTTAGAAAAGAAAGTGAGAGTGGGATCACTTGCTTGTGCTGAATCTGTGTGTCCATGTGAGATAAGGAAGGAGCAGGAAAACAGGCAGGGAGGAAGGCGAGAGTGAAAGCCGGGGAGAGACCGAGGGAGCATGTGCCTGCTCTTTTCCAGGCAGCCACGTGAGTGTCTCTCCTCAGCTGCTCCCTTCACACTGAGCCAGCCAGAGGGGAGCAGAGCAGGGTCGCTATAGTCACAGCGGAAAAAGCACGCTACAACACACTGGCCCCACCGGATGCACACACTCTGGTCACAGCTTACTGGTCCTGATCTAGCCCTCATTGCATGCCAGTTTCTAGCGATTTACATAAGCGTGAAGAAATACACAGGTGTTAGACAGACAGATATGTCCTCGACCTAATAAGCACAGCTAAATAAACGTACATCAAGCCTCACTAAGAGAATGTCATCTTAGGATGACATATGTCATTAAAGCCACAGAGGACAAAATACCAGAAAATAGCCCCAGACATCTAGATACTGGACTGGGTTGTGCTTTGCATTCATGACAGCCTCACGGCTATTTGGGGGAAGAAATAATGGTAACATTTCAAACACACACATTCGGAGTGCCACATCTCTCTTGTCTTTTCTTACCAGGCGAGCTTGAAGCCTTTCATTAGTACAGCGAGGAGTGTCTGATATCCATAGCATGTTGTGGGCACTGGGCTGCCCGTTCACACCGCCGCATGCTGACTGACAGCCTGCCAGTGCCTCACCTCCCATACACAGAGCAGGAGAGATGCACAGGGAGAAGAAGGGAAGAGAGAGACGCACAGGCTGACGGATGGTCGGGAACCAAAGTCTGGATGGATGATCCTCTCGGCTTTCTCCAACCTCTCTGCTACATTCCTTCGCTCGGATCAAGATGCCGCAGTGCTGAGCACTTGTGCCAGAAATTCACACCTCCCTGGGGTTCCTCAT
>VUQG01043681.1:45891-59449 GCA_015106755.1 Etia nguti
GTTCCTCATTTTTCCCAAAAGAGAAGGAGGTGACCTGCACTGCAACATTCGAAAAGCAAGCTGCAGCATGCAGCAGAAGCACGAGGGCTAGTAATTGCAATTAAAAGCCAACATGGCTAGTTGCTGCTCCTTTCTTTAAAGCCCCGGTCCGCTTTCAATCAGGCTCTCACACTGTCGCTTCAAGCTTCTGTTTGCTCACTCTAACTCTCTCTGCCTCAGCCTCCGCTGCGGATGAAAGCTGCACTTGCTTTGCTCACTATGAGCAGGCGCAGGATCTCTACCCTCCCTCCCCCTCCCTCCTGTTCTCTCTGTCCTTTTCCCTAGATGGCTCTCTTTCTCTATTTCTCTCCAAGATAAGCATAACTAGCCCAGCAGAGAGGGCTAGAGCAGGGTGGTAGGCTCCTGCTATAACATCCTCTTTGCATTTACCCCTATGCTCAACTCCGACAATACGAGAACAGCATTATTTAAGGGAAAGGTGCTGCAGTTCATTCCTCTCCTACTCATCTCCAGCCCTGATCTGTGTCAGCGGCTAACCCTGTTAATTTCTTAATGCATTGAGTGTAGTGGGGTACTTGTGTTTATAGCTATGTGGCCTGCACACATGATGAATCAGATGGCCTTCATGGTGACTCAGTTTGCTTAGCTGGCTAGTAAGTGTTTTATAATTGCAGTAACTTGACTTTAAATTAAACTGCTCTAATTAGTGGGGGATAGTTCTGGGTGCTGGGTTCATAAGTCTGTCAGCAATAACTGTCCAATCAACAAATAATGGGACCTTTATAAGATCCAACCTAGCCAGTATGTGTAGTATGCTGTTATTCTAGTTTTCCAATAGATTTGTCGTTTTTTTTTAATACACTGGAGAGAAGTGCGGTGTTTGACAGTCATTATACCAACACGTGGCTTTTGCGCAGCAGCTTCTGCTGAGCTAAAGCAACAAACAAAAACCTAGAGTATACTTTAGCTGTGAGAATTTATAATTATGATTCTATTTGCTCATTATTTTTTGGGCACTGGTGTGTGGTAGTAGTAACAGCAAAAACATTTAATGAAATTACCAACATATGGCGGGGGACAGTTTGAGGATATTTGAGAAAAACTACAGTCTGTGCCTTGCAACCATTTAATGCCTGTAAAATATAGCAAAGCCCACTAATATTAAAAAAAGCCAAATAAGTGAACGACTGAGTATTTCGCACTTTAAAGCTTTGCGGTCCACTGAACACAAAAGTAGCTGCCTGATCTCTTCCCTTGATCACTTGAGGCCACAGGGGTCAGAGAGCAGCTGATCATTCACTTTAACAGAAGCTGTTATGACTGGCTTTAGCACAGACGCTGGGTGAAGGTGCAGCCCATTCTTCCTGTTTAATCTTCTTAAAGCACTGCACACGAATTACACCTCATTAGGGGTGACTAATACCATAACAGATGCAACACACTCATGCTCTGAAGATCTAGAACAACAATTCTAATAATTTCCTCAATTATTAATAAAGTATTCTGATTCTAATGTAGACCTCTTATTTTACTGAAAAAATGTTTGTTTTGGTTTGAGAGATGTCTTTTTCTCTTGTTTGAATACATTTGTTTTATTATCACAACCTATGGTTAAACACTTTGTAAGCAGTTTTATTAAAGCACAGTATAAAGTTATAATAAGTTATTATTGAACTTAGCCTGAGCCACTGACCTTAAATCACTCACCTTGATTTCTCCAATGTAGATGTTGGCAAGAGTGACCATATGCCTGACCAATAAATCAATTAATAAAATAATGACACGCAGATAACGCAGATAGACTTCAGTCAGGGGAATAACATTAATATGCTCCAGTCACCAACAGCAGGCCAAAGTTAAAGACAGTTCTAAGCCAACACCTCACTATACACATAGAAAACTCCTGTGTTGCTATAATGCTGTGTGTGTTACATTAATGCCACAGAGACTTCTGATTAAAGTATGAGGCATGGCAGCGGATGTATAACAATTCATCTATTTATGGCAATGCAATCATGCTCTGAACTGTAGCAAATCAGAATTTACATGTAGGAGAGAGGGAACAACATCATAATCTGCTCAGATGTGAGCCTAGAACTTATATCTCTATACTGAGTATTTGGGAACACAACTGTAAGGGCTCATGTGTCAAAATTCTATGAAGGCTTAAATCAATTAACCTTCACCGCTTCTAATATTTTACATGTTACTTAGCATTACTTAGCAGGTATCTATGTCTACATCATGCACCCATACCCCGCCTCTCGATGGAGCTTGCAAACTGGTGGGTTACTGTGTTTTTGAATGATACTGAGCTGCTATACATTATTTTACAGTAGTCTGGCAAATAATTTCTAATGTCTATAAGTGAGCAGCATAAATTCATCTTTGCACATTTGAGCATGTCTTATCTCGAAGGATTGCAAAGTGTGCTCCATGACTAAAAGAGGGAATAGATAGCAGCTGCTCAGTCTCAAAAGCCCCCCAGACCCCACTGTGATTACTTTTATCATGAAAAACTCTCACAGTGACAACGCTCAGTGAGTGCAACTTTCATCTCTTCACCAGGAGTGGGCAAGAGCAGACAGACGGACAGCCTCTTTCTCTATTGTTAGCCAGCATTCGCAGCTAATGTGAATGCAATAGGGCTGTAGAGAAAGGGGCAAAAGTGAGGAAAGGAAAAGAGGGAAGGAAGTGAGGTGAGAGCACTCTAATCGCTCTCCCAGGCTGAAGCTGTGAGAGCTTGAAGTTCATTCAAATAAAAAGAGTCATCTCACACAGTGGCCATATGGTGCCCACCTTATTTTAGATTGCTAAAAAAAGACTCCCAGGGAATTGAATAAATAAATAAAAATAATAATAAAAAAAAAAATAATGATGCGAATATATTCCATGTAACATTAGTGGCGGTCATGATTTCTGGAAAATTCCAGGGAGTCTTTCACAGATTAGGGAGTGAGATGTCACCTGCCAAGGCTTTCACTCTTTAATGAAAGCAGAACATGACGACCCAGCTATTGTAAAACTGCTGCAACATGGAGCATGCATTGTTAATTTCTGTCATTATCACTCTGTCTCTCTGTGACATTTTACTAGTTCTGCTGCCTTTGTAAACTTGATTGATTTTTGTATATCGCAGGTTTCTTTGTGTGTATCTGTAGTTTGAATCTTGACAGGGCTTAAGCTCAGACACAGGAGACACGGGGTGCTGAAAGGACAGCTCCTCTAGTGAAGAGTCAAACAGTCAGTGTCTGTTTCCTCTCACCGGTGCCACCTGCTGGTCACTGAGTAGCTGAGTTTTCTGTAGAAAAATATTTGTTATGTTCAGATAAAGTGTTATTATAAAAGGATTCAATCTTGGATCAGGAAAAATGACTAATTGCCAGGATAAACTCTAAAATAAACTTTAAATGTTAAATATATGATGTGTTCAATATTTTCACCCAAAGACGTGAAATTTTATGTATGTTTAAACTAATACAGTATTTTATTGAATAAGCGTTACAGATAGTAGTTCCTTGTAAGTCTGCAAAACATTAGTCATGTGATTTCTCAGCTTCTTTTTTAGCATTCCTTGAACCATTATCTGGCCCAGAGATTTTTCATTTATAACTAAGAATAGCATTGGCAGATAATCTGCATTAATCCCTCTACACTGCTTTGTGGGATTGGATGGTGTGGTGAGAGTGACTCACTCATTCTGCCCGCAGGGCATTTCTTACTCTGAAGCTGAGAATGGATTACTCTCGCACTGGTTTCTGTCAATAAGAATGACCCTCCCACGTCCATCTTTACTCTGTGACCACAGAGGGGGAATTGGTGGTCACGTGACCAGCTGACAGTTTTGTTTATCGATTAACTGACCATGTTGGATAATCTGAGTTCTCAAGGTCACAGCGCTGGGAGAGAGAGCTCATTTTTACAGCCCGCAAACACAGGCATACATCATATGTGCACGTGGGTACACATCAACAATAGTATTTCTTTGTAGTTTGTTGTTTAAAGAAAAAAAAAAAAGACAAACAGTGAAAAGATTAGATTTGGAATAAGATGAAAACCAAACCAGCGAAAACCATCAGAGATTAAAAAAAGAAATTCGTTATGTGAACTCAAACATTACTAAACGGTCATGATTATAACATGAAGAGGAATGAATAAAACTCTTAAAAATCCGATAAGCGATGTATCGATGAGATGATGACTCAGTGATACAAGCTGACGTGCACGATTAACAGAAGCAACAGATAAGCCAGGGACACAGGACACAGCAACGACTCACAGTAAGAATAAGTCTGAACAGATGCAAACATTGGACAACAGCACACAACAAACAACAGCTCAGGATGGCTTAGTGAAATTTTATATTCTGTTGAAAACACACAAGCAGCAGGCATCGCACCGAAGACAGAAGAGACAATGTGCAGACGGCCAACACTGACATAAAAATAAAAGTAGTGTAAGGAAAACCAGACTGATTCAATGGTAAAATACATATTGTGTTTAATGGCAAAAATCAAGCAACACTGCAAGGGATAGTCATCATGTTCAATATCAGGTTGACCCACAAAGTGAAAAAGTGAAGTACAGATGGCCTTCTGCCTGCTTGGCACGTGTGCCATGAATAAAAGAACAAAGTACTGCACGTGCTGACATTAAAGCACTCTTTAAAAAAAACAGCCTTCCACTTCCTGTTTCTGCTGAAACAAGCAGGATGGAAATGGGTCGATGTTTCTTTTAAAACAAACCTGCAACGCACACATCCATAATTACTAAACAAAGAAGAGAAAAGGAGGAGAACGGGATTTTGGGATTAAAAACCTAAACAACAATGTGGGTGTAGGCTTGAGGATTAAGCAGACAACGCACTATATACAGTAACATGGTAGCTGGAGTATGGTAGAGTTGTAGTTATTTTTCTTTTTATGATCTAAATCTGGATTTTATCCAGTTTAATTTCAAATCATTTCACTGTTTTTCAGCAAAACAGAGCGAAAAATAACACCAGTTTGAATATTTGATAAATAGCCCAAAACACCTGGAAATAACCTAGTTTGTAAGCTAACAGCTTTTAAATAATATGGATAGACTAGTCAAATTTTTTCGCTTCAGTACAGCTTAATCGTTTTTAGAGATATTGGCCCTTCATTTACAAATATGTGCATGGAAACATTGTTACTCTGCACAAAAAAGCGTGCCCGCAAAATTACTGTCAGGTTTCTTAAACGTGCACACCAGCCCATTTTGTTCTTACCACTGTGCACATGTTAGTACATCAGATTCGTTCTGAACCCACAGTGTTGTGCGAGCTACATACATTTGAAGCAGAGAAAGTGGTGACAATGTTGTAAGAGAGAAGCCTGCACAGCTCAGGCAAGAAAGCAGCAGAAAGTCAGACTGGCAAAACTAAAACTATTGTGTCCAAAGAGGAAGTCAGAAAAGAGAAAGGTTACAAAAGTGGTTCCATGGGAGTCATGAGAGTAAAAACAAAACAAAACAAATAAAACAAATAAATAAAAAAGCATGGCTCAGGCTAAATGAAACAGACACTGTGGTAGTAAAAAACAAAAGAGAGAAAAAAAGAAAGGTGAAAAAAGACTAACAGACTACGAGTAAAAGAAGAAAACAGGTGGAGGACAAAAGAGTGCGTGATCTGTCAGCTGGAGATGAGAAACTCGCTGCAATAGGGGAAAAAGAAAATCCAGTTTCTCCAGCTTCCCTGGGATAGTGCCAAAAATTAGACTGTAAGACTGTAAGTGATGAAATTAAGATAATTTAACATAGGGTGAGATCAGATAAGGAATACTGGAATAGATTTAAATTGAAAGATAAAAGCCTACACGTTTCCATTCAGTGTTTAATTTTTCTTATATTCAGTGTCTTTTTTTTTCTTCATTTAGTTGCAATTTTAACCACTTAGTGGCTTATGGTCTTTTAGGCAGCATTAAAAATGACAAACTGCAATAATAATAATAATAAACAACTAGTAGTAGCATTCCTGTTGAATACTTAATACTTTACATTTCTTAAGCCTGCCAGGCCTTCATTGGTCAGAGGGACATTTTATTTGGGAAATATGAACAAACTTTGGTCTGAAAACAATGATAAATCATTGATTTGTGTGTGAAACACCTTTAAGCATGATTTTTGCACAGATCTGTGTATATGCACTGTTAGTAAATGAGGCCCATTGTACTTCTTGATTAACTTTTCATAAAATTGATCGATGGCAGCTCCACTACCACTAATAGTGCGAGTGGAGGACATCTAATGGTTTTTCATCAGTCATTCCCATCAGTAAAAATTATATATTTTCTCTTACTGAGTGTCTTTCAAACATCTTCAAATTGCAAACTGACACCTTGTAATATATTTACTACTAAACTACTGTACTTGGTCTTCAATCTCCTTGCCGCTGTAAGCTGCTAATGATGCTTGAAATGATTTTAGCAGCCACTGTGTGAGCTCTACTCATCTCCCATCCTGAGTAGTTTAAGAAGATGCTTATGATAAACCTCAATGCTTCTTCATTTATCGGCAAACTCACTCATATAATCTTGGAACGCGTGACATGACGATATTCAATCTTTTTGAAAAACTCCAGACTTACACTTTATTTTTTCTTGTGTAGTTTATTAAAAAGAAAAAAAAATCACATCTTAAAATTCAAGACACAAGCGACACTTTGTTTGAACTAAAAACTCTGATCTCTTATGCATGTCTGTATGTATTTGAGAACAGAGAAGTGCCCCCAACCTAAATTTGTCATTTTAGGGATTATACTGTATATATATGGTATAGCTGACTAATGGATGGAGCAGAAAAAACATTTTAGCTTGGAAACTTATGCTAACACTTTATATTAAAAGACGCTTCTTTTGGCTGAAATGCAGCTACTTGGCAACTTTTAAGAGGATTTTAATGAACTGTACTGACCTTTAAAGGAACAAATTGTGTGAGAGGTCTGAAACGTTTGACTTCACGTTTCGGTACTCCTTGAGGTTCTAACAAATGAATTCACTAATCATGATATGTCAATTAGCTACCAGCAGAAAAAAAAGAAAAGTGTAACGTCTACTCTCTAAACGGTTATGCACCACATCAGTGACTCATCATTTCCATGACCCTGTGCTCCTCAAATACACAGATGCGCCATTCAGAAAAATGATGTCATGACACAGATCAGGTTTCGCTGATCTCTCCAGATCTAGTCCACATCCAGTAGTGTACGGTATAGATTTTAGCTGCTGCTGTAACACTGCATTGCTGACAATTTTGTCTAAGGACGGAAATGTCAAAGAGTCGTCTGGGGAAGCCGTGCTTTCCATTTACTGGAAAATAATATTTCATTATATATACCCAAGATTAAAGTAGCTCAAATTGTCTCAAAACTGATTCATCTCGGTTCCATTTTTTTTATCATCAATATTTGATTTGTTTTGGCACGATTATCAAAACCTTCTCACTGTCACCAACATCTTTCTTTGTGTGTGTGTGTGTGTGTGTGTGTTGGGAGGGTCCCCTTGTTACATAGCTGTGTGATGCCAGCTCAATCGCGTCACAATTATGAAACAGGTCCACATGACCTTGTCTTTAAGAAGTGAGAAATGCCGTGGTGTGGAAGCCAGCACAATGAGATGGGGTTTTGTCAGAGAGCTTATTCAACATTGGTAACACTCAGAGGCCCCACTGAGTGAAAGAATAACCCATCTGTGTCCTCATGCTCTTGCTCATGTCCTTTTAGCAACCCGAAATAAATCTGCTTAGGTTTAACTTGAAGTCTAGTGTACACCCTATGATGGCGTTTGGTCTACATTAGTGCGTTTATCAGTGTTCTTTAAGTGACAATGACGTGCAAACACTCGTCCGCTCTGAAGCAAAAGCTTGAAGGCTGAGTGAGGGATGCTATTTTTATATGAAAGGACTCTGGCTATAGAGCAGTGGTGAGATAAGGTATTGGGTGGAGAGATATTGACTGACCCCTCCCCGACAACCCTCACTTCTAGTCAGTCAGGGCTGTTGCCACAGAGACGACCCCGCTACCATCAGAAGCAGCCGAAACTGCTGCTTCAGGGCCACATGTGGACCTTGGGTGCTGTCTTCACAAAGACACGCAGATGTAGTCCGTGAAACAAAATGCTAAGGCCCACCTGAGCACACCCAAACACACACACACTGCTTATTACTCGTTGCTATGCCACTGTCGTCAACAAGGCATTCAACAACTACGTTTGAGCTATTTTGAGCCACACAACTGATCTATGTCACTCATGGTGACAAAGCAACAACAAGGTCTCAATTTTGCATTGATGCACTTCTCTCTCTTCCTTTTTCATCTTTCTTTCTTTTTTTATGCAACAAGCCTATTTTGGGGGTCAAAACTGGAAAAAGTGGATTACATCAATAAGTGAAATTCATGGGAGAGGGACAAAGTCCTCTAATGACTTAGCGTTATGAGGATAAATGCTCCGGCTAACTTTCACAAAAATCAGCCTGGTAGTTCGAAACAAATAAAGTACAGTGTTACTGACAACACAATCTCCTGATGGTAATAATCATGTGCAGGGAATTGATTCTGATGTACATGCTTTAAGTAATTGTGAGATGTTATTATAAACTGGATAAAAATAGGATATGGCAGTGCCAGAAAGGACTCTCGAGAGAAAGTTAATCAAAAAGCAGAATCGAAACAAAGATATTCTGACATTTAGTCCTGAGTGAGTGACTCCCAAAACACCAGGAAATAAGATAGAAGATACTGCGCAATTATAGGCAGGCTGAGTAAAACCCCGCTTCACTAATAAACTGATATTGCATAATCAGTGGCGTGCAACTTCCTTTTTAATCTTTCCAGTTTGCCTACAGCCATGTCCTTTCAGCGAGGCTTTTGGGTAGTTAGATTGTGGATGCAATACATGGAAGCCACAATAAGCACAGTTTCACATAACTGGGTTGTGCTCCCGCAAAGGACAATGCTGACTTCGTCTCGTTAAATGATGCAACAGCAGTTTTGTTTCCTGGATCTTCCTCACTGTGAAATCTGAGGACCGTAAGAAGCTGATGGGAGGCAGAAATGCATCTTGGGATTTAAGACATGTCAAATCAGTGCCCTCTCTTGGTGGACCTGAGCATGGCATTTTCAGAGGTAAAAAAACTTGCAGGTCTTTATGTTAAGAAATTATTTTTGATTAAAAACATGATATTATGGGCAAGTACATTTAGAGAATGAAGGACTGCATGATGTGTTAGAAAGTACTGCTTATCCTTAAAGACATGACTCACACACAAGCTGCCACACAATATCACTGCTGTGTGTGTCTTATGCTTTTGAGATACATCCTACCTTTGAGGTTTCCATATCAGTTTCTTCCACTTCTTTTGCTTGGCCTATCAGTAAAGGTAGAGAAGAGTAAATGAGAAGTTTTGGTAGAATCTCTTCTTTGAATATTTATAATATGATCCTCTGGATGGTTGAACTATATGCAACCTTTTATTTGTTGTGGTTTCTGTAGATGGGCAAGATGACCTTTTCACTAGTAACAAAGCAGATCTTGGTCTCAAGACGACCAAGAAACTTACTTTCAGCTATCTCACTGTGGTTACTTGTGAGCACTTTGACTCGAATTTCAAGGCCTAACGGACTTAAAATGTCCTGATATCAGCTGCTAAACATCCAATTTAGGGAATTTAAAATAACTTCAGGGAAAGTAGGGGAAATAATTATTTGAGCTCCTGCTGAATTTCAGTTTTTTCTAATTTTTATGGTTGTTTCATTTTAATGGAGACAGAACATCAACCAACCAGTGAGAAGAAAACCCCATTACATAAAAGTTATACATTAATTTTCATGTCATTGAGTGAAATAAGTGTATGTCCTACAACAGCAAAGCTGGAATTCTGGCTTCCATTACAATCAATCAATCAATCAATCAATCAATCAATTACTCAATTACAGATGCTCCTGATCTCAACTACTGTATTAAAGCACACCTACCCACAAAATCAGTTTCTTCCATTCTCAGTTTTTTCTGTCAAAGGATGTCAGGGACAAGACTTTAGACCTGCACAAGAAGGTAGAATGGGCTACAAGACCATCAGCAAGAAGCTGAGAAGGTGACAACTGTTGGGGAGATTATTCGGAAAAGAAAGAAATTGAATCCGGAACTTCATGCAAGATCGTGCCTCGTAGGTTAAGTATTACCATGAGAAAAGTGGTGGATTAGCCCAAAATCGCCAAGAAGAGGCTGTTAATGATCTAAAGGCAGTTGGGACTACAGTCACCAAAAACATTGGTAACACACTACACTGTAATGGACTGAAATCTTGCAGGTCCCCTTGCTCAGGAAGGCACATGTACAGCTCTGTCTTCAGTTTGACTGTTAACATCTAAATGATTCAGAGAAGACTAGAAAGAAAGCGCTGCAGCCAGATGAAACCAAAATCAAGCTTTTTGGCACTGACTTCATCAAATACTTACGTCACTCAATGACATGCAAATTAATTCATAACTTTTATGTAATTTATTTTTTACTGGATCTTTGGTTAATATTCTGTCTCTTTCCAATAAAATGAAAATATAACAAAAATTAGTGACTGCTCATTTATTTACATGTACATTTTTATCTGCATTTAATAAATAAACCAATATATTACTGGGTAGTTTGCTTACTCAACTGCTGCCAGTGACTCAAGACAGTGTATGCATGAATTATGGTGATCAGAGGCTTTCAATCACTTTCCATCTATGTAGCAAATACATTTATGCTGCAATACATTTGCCTCCTGAGTCAGGGCTATGGCTTCCCACTCTTTTTGCCCGTGACTGAGCTTCCCAGCAGCTTCCTTCAGCTGTGCAACACTTTGTACAGACCCGGTGCCCGTCAGGCACCCGTGAGGTAATCAAATTTGATACTTTTTCACCAAGAGAAATTGATTAACTGGAGTAATACCTGCAGATACAGAATAGAGGTTATTTAGCTAATGCTTCGGTATAATGCTGCTTACCTTGAGTCAAATAAATGCACAGTGTCAAATTCCTTCAGTAGCTTTTTTGTACTTTTTCAGAGGTGTGGTGCACATGAAAAAGGAAGCCCTTAGTAAGAATAATCAAGACTGACTTTGGAACAGCTAGAGGAAAAATCAATCACGGCTCTGATGGAGGAAGGCAATTTATTGAAGACAGATTACACCACTTGATTTATAAAACCTGAAAAGCAGGCTTCCAGTAAAAGCGGCTATGTAAGAAAAGCAAACTTGTGCAGAGAATTTAATCTGACTGAGATCTTTGGAGTTTACATCTCTAAACAGTTAAACCCCTAAAGCTTGAGTTTGAGATACTCAACAGAGCTGCTAAAACTATCTGGTTTGTCAATTTGAATGATCATTTCAGTGACTCTGAATGAAAACTGTAACATTTAAATAGGCAACGCTTCAAAACGTCTCCCACCCTGGGCTGGATGAAGCCATTTTTTTGAAAGTCTCAACAAATAACTGGATAAATTAAAGAATGTTATCAATAGACTACTCAAGAATTAAAGCAATTGTTCGTTTTATAATGATTTAAAACAACTGCTACTGGCTCTCATCTACAACACATTACTCTTTATGGATATGCCTCTAGGTAAACATATACAGCATATCTGCAGAAAAAAATGAATGCAGTGTTGGTGTGCAGGGGCAGTGATATATTCATCAGTGGGACTGATTTGCTGATGAGCATAAGTGAATCACATAGTGAGTCAAAAGCGGCCCTGTGATTAGTCAGCACTAAGGTCCCACTGAATTTAAATACATGGCCCACTCAAACAGATACACTATGTTCTGTAAGTTGATGTGAAAACCTCAAACCTAGATGTACAGGGATGACTGCATTCTGTGCCTGTCTGCCTGTCTGCTTATCCTTGCCCACATACAATACTTTGAGTGCCCCAGTTTACTATTTTGAGATGTAATAAACCATAGATCCAATTCTCCTGCAAACCAATGCCTCAGTAATAAGACTATATAGGTGGACTTAAAGAAATGATAACTGGATGCGGTCAATAAAAGATCCAACTGTAGTCAGACCTGTCTTGAAAGTGATTAATGAAAGACAAAGACAGGTCTATACTTAGTTTTCATGCCATTAGGCGGCATATGTGCATGGCATATCTTCTTGTGTAACTCTACAGTGAGGCAGATGTCCACCCAGCATGAAAACAAGACCTTTCACGAAAGCAGTAAGCGGGTTTGCCAGTGACAGTTAGATTGTCTTTAGACAGGAGGGCTTAATGAATCACCTTCAGTGTGTGGCATCAACACCTGGCTCAAAACACAGGTTGGAGGGAAAATAAAAACCTTACTTATAAAGGTTTAGAGATGTTTTTTTAACAAGCTTTAAAAGAGCTCTAGAATTTATTTTTAGGTCCGTTTTGCCTGTCACTACCTTAAGCAGTTAATAATGACATTTAAGCCTTACAGTCCTGGAAGGATTGCTAAAAGATCTGAATTTTCCTATACAGTGCATCAAACTGCAACTCTAGCCAAGGCTGAGATATCCAAACATATTTAATCATGGGATTCACACTTTAGGATCAAAATATGAAAAGCCACATCCTAAAATGTGATTTAAAAAAAAGATATTTATGAATTTATATTAATGGAGACACTTAAATACTTACAGTGTGTATATTACACGCTTTCAACCATCCCAGCATATTAACAAACAGCAGCTTAGTTCATATCCTATTATTTAACTGTTAACAAATTGCTTTTTTAAATTTGAAAATTTTTAAATAACATTTTGATACATATCATGTGACATGAAATGCGACTGAAAACATTTAACTGCAACAATGAATGAATCCAATATAATGCTTAAAAAAAGGCCTCTTTTTTCACTTCACTTGATCTTTAATGTTTATCTATTGGTGATTCATTTAGTAGCTAAGGGACAGTTTGTAAAGGTAGTGCAGTAATACCTGCCAGGAGTATTTATCACAGGGCGGTAACCTAAAACAGCCCTAGGACTGTCCTGCATCCCTGTCGACAGGCGAAGTATAGCTAACCAAATTGCCCTTAATGGATCTGGGCAGCAAAGATCACAGCCGAGATTTAGAAGCCGGCTGGAAAATCCTCTCTGCTGTGCGTGTGCGTGAGAGGCGGACTGTACAGGCACATTGTGATTTATTCTGCAAAACCCCTGTAGCCATTCATCAGGGTTGAGGAAAAATGAAATGTGTTTATTAATCACTCCGACAATTTCTGCCAATTAAATATAAAGGATAAAGCTGACCAAAAGTTGTTGTTTAACAGCGATTTTAACACAAGCCCCACCCTACAAAAAACATGGAAAACAGTGTAGTCACTGCAGCAGCACATTACGAAATCATATGAATTGAACTTATATTTATGAATCTATATGTATAACAATGTTTAGTAATGTACGATCTCTAATAATGCATAAGCTTATATTAGTGTACAGCTGCAAGACATTTATATAAATATTTAAATAATGAAGCAACTTAGAAGAACAAAACAGCTAAAGCAATTGACATTTAAAAACCTGCTGTGGACAGTTTTT
>VUQG01043681.1:59770-80566 GCA_015106755.1 Etia nguti
CACCTTTTTATGTTAGCACATTTTAAACAGTTTATAGCATTAGTATAAAGTGTTACTGTTTAGGATTAAGAATAGAGGTTGTTGCTCTTTAACTCCAGGGCTGAAAACATTCTGCAACTGCACACCGGTAACAGAAATGAGAGCTGACCTTATGTTTGTGCATGGTGAACAGGCAGACACCATCCTGGCCTCTCTCCTGGCTCTCATGGCCTCTCTTCCCTTGTTCCGTTGTCAAAGTGTCACTTGTCCAACATGTTTTTTCATCATCACCAAATGTCGAAATCCCCGTCGTCCTTATCTTTCATGCAGCACATCGAGTGTCAGTCAAATGAGACATAATGTCTCCGTTGCAAGCAAACCAAAGTGATACAGGCACTTGTAAAGCTAAAATGCTGGTTCGGAAGCCGCAGGATGTCCAGGCTGACTAGATGCCGATATCCTGTCAGAAACTGAACCGGCTGCCCATAATTCCAGCTATTGTCAAATCACTGCCCGTCTTCCTGTACATAATAATAATAATAATAAAAGAAAACACACACACTGAGCTTGTGTTTTCAGTCTGAGTAGCTCACACACTCGCTTCCTACTGTATCACCTCACATCTGCTTGCAGAGCCATGGATGAGCAGTTGTACGCGGGAGGATGGGTCAAGGATGTGAGCGCACTGATTGGCTGCCTGGTCATGGTGTGTGTGTGTGGGAAGGTCCCTTTGGTAGGCTCCCTGCGAACGGTTATGCTCGACGAGGGTGGTCCTTCACCTCTTTTCCTCTTGTCGTTGCTTTATCAGCCCCCCCATCCTATTCTGCTTCCCTCTGTCTCCGTGTCTGCACTAAAAGCTGCAGGCACGCTTTCCTGTTCCTCAGCCACCGCATCACAGCATGCTTGTAAGGACGCCACATCAGTGATTCAGTGAATGCATGCGCAAAGATACTGAATGAATATGGAGAAGGAACAGCAGCTGCGTCATGCATTCATTTCCTCTCCCAGACGTAATGGCTCTAGCAAAGTCAGTGACCAAAAATTTATTAAATAAGTAAATTTAAAAAAAAAAAAATCTCCTCTGAGGTCACAGCCTGAGCTGTATCTGGCGTAAGGCAGGAATTACGAGAAAATTGTCAGCAACATACTCCTGAGCTGTATGTGGTTCAACACTGGATGTTATAAACAAATATATTTTTTTTTGCTCAATAAAAAATTAAATGGTCATAAAATATCTGGTAAAAATTGTGACAAACAATTTATGTATTTATTGTTTTTAAATTGAAAATCTCATCATATGTTACATGAATACTTGCCTGTATAGTGAAAGTCACCCGGAGCCAGACTAGTGTGTTTTCAAATATGTTGGATCTTTGCTTTTCTAGGGCTGTCTCACAAAGTAAAGGGCAAGATCAGATTATGCTGACCTCCATCACTGGAAGCTAATGTCTCTAACCACAGACAGTGATCGATAATCCAGCATTTGAGAAGGCAGAAAAGCAATGCAGGCATTAGAGCAAAGGCAGAGAGGATAAGGCAGGACTGTTTGGGAGAATCTCAGAAGCATAAATATCACAGCAAAACTAAACTTAGCCAGTATGTATGGCTACGTGCTTTTACGCAGACACTATCACATTCATAATAATTATAGGTTGTGCTGCTGTGTGTGCACTTGAAAGGTTTATATTTCTAGGGCTCATTATTAGGCTTTTTTTGAAAAATGTATATGTGGATAATTGCTGAGTAACCCTATTATATTTTCCAGACAAAGAATGCATCAGAGCTTCTTTCTCCTCATCAAAACTGAAAGGTTTCTAATTACACTTGCATTACATTTTACCTAGCCGAAGGGCTTTTTGCATGCATTATTTACAGGTGCTCCTATAAATAAGTATTGATCTTAAGCAGTCTGTCTGACTACTTAGGAAATACTGGAAGCCCTGTTACAAGGTCTACGGAGATAGATTTAGGTCCTGTTGGCTGTGGGATGGGCCTTACGGATTGGTCTTTTCACACTGTACCCCACACATGCTTGATTGGATTTAGGGGGTTTGGCGACTGGGTCAACACCTTGAGTTCTTTGCTCTGAGTAATTTCTGCTGTGTGGGGAAACACATTGTGCAGAGGGACGTCAGCTTCAGCAACATTCATAAGAATGCAAGGATTTAAGACTTCTCATCAAAACATTGCACTGTAATAGTACGATCAGCATTTTTTAATCCCCCCCCTCCCTTATTTTTTTTTAATGCATGGCTGGTGTTAGTACATCTTGTTTTTTTAACAACTAATCATTTCAAATTTTACTGCTATTGTTTAATTATATTCTATCATATGCACTCATAACCATTCAGTTCTGTTTTCCTCTCAATAGTCAGTTATCCACCTCTGTTGTTCTGCCATCCCACCCGAAGCAGAATGTATGAATCATTCTAAAAATGCAGAGGTGTTTAAGTGAAGACGGCAATCAAACAATAGGCAACAAAAAGCAGCATCTCTTAGACCAATACTTAACACTTACTATTACAAAATACACCCACTTCATTCAAAAGGTTTGCCCACCATATACAATATGCAGCTGAGCCACCTGTGCATCCAAAACAAATTTCAGACATTCTTTGAGTCCCGTGTCCTCACAAATTCAACAAGCATTAACTAGGAAGAAAAGAAAAATCAACATCTAATTACCATCAATTTTCCCTCAAAAGGCACAGCTCCTGGCTTGAAAGGCATTAGACTAAATGCCGGAGTACAGAGACTCCTAGTGGTTTAAACCTGGACTGGCCTGCTTGACACCAATCTCGCATGACTGACCACTCAAAGCATACCAAAGCAGACACACGCATACCAGATTGCACACACGCAAACACAGAATAATAACAGTGTTCATTCAGCTCAGAAAATGTGCTGCACAAACATTACTTCTCCTGAATGATAGCTGCAAGCATCAAACACAGGCACACATCAAAAAGCAAAGCACTTACATGGTTATGGCCTCGTAACAAACTGCCAATATCACTTTTTACATAAAATAAAAACATGCTCACCACCATGTCCAAAATATAGTACAGCATATCTGTTACTGGGTTGACTACACTCTGACTCAACATTAGAGAGCAGTACTAAAGTCAGAAACGTAGAAACAGCAACTTATATAAATTCCCGTCATGCCGCCGGTCAAAGACTTGCTCGTAGCCAATCACACTCACCTTTCCAGTGTACGCCTTGGACCTTTTTCCTTCAGGTCCAGCACAGTCTCTCTTGCACAGCTTTCACAGCCCAAAGAGCAAAGTGTCTGTGCCCACAGTGTTAGTGCACAGTGCTGAGCTGCCACCAGCTGGGTAGCTAAAGGACTACAATCTCCACAATAGTGCCCAACTTACAAAGCCCTGTTTGTGTCTAATGTTGTTTGTCCAATAAAAGATAACAATGGCATTCCATGGCTTGCAACTGTATTCACTGCTGGCCTCTCCAAATGTAAAGCGCATTCAGACACCTTGGTTGGTGGACAAAGGCGTGAATCTGTGTCACATGAGGGGTGGGTCGGGCTAGGGCAAATGGGGTGACAGCAAGGCTGGTCCCGGTGCATAAGCTCACCACCATACGATGCATGCCACCACCTCTATGGGGACGATGAATAAGTAGACTCACCTGATTTTGTCCGCTGCACTGTCAGACCTGCATGGGGGAAAAAAGAACATTCAGTCATAGCGTACTGCAGCCAATCTAACAGCTGAAACGCTCTGCATCATATTATGTGGTTGTGACATCAAAAAGACACTTTCTTTTTCTTCTAAATAACTATAACTCCTTAGTTTATAACAACTCATGTAAAGAATCTATTGTATTCATTATATATTCATATAGTTTTACAAACTACTAACATATAATTTAGCTGAGATGCATGAGGTGAGGCGCATGTCCACAACTGCTTGTTAACAGAATTATCTAATCAGCCAATCACTTGGAAGCAATTACATTTAGGGATGTAGGCATTGGTCAGGTGACCTGCAACGTTCAAAATGAGCATCAGGATGGGGAAGAAATATGATTTGTGACTTTGAGTGTCGCATGGTGATTGATGCCAAACAGGGTGGTCTCAGTATTTCAGAAACTGCGTCTCTACTGGGATTTTCCCTGAAAAGTGATTGGTCAGACTACTTTGAGCTAACAGGAAAGCAAAAGTAGCTCAAATAACCACCCAAACAAGAAAGGAATTAGAAGCAGGAATCACCAGACGCCCCACGATACAATATTATTGCAATTTTTAACATTTTGTGATATGCTGAATATTTTAATAATATATATTGCGAGTTATCATCTTTTTTCAACTGCAAACGATGTCCTCAAAGGGCACCAACACTGTCACTAAAACCTGCTACAAATAATGCCTGCTACAAATAATAATGATAGCAGACAGACGGAGCCTGTCTGCTATCAGACTGCTATCAGATTAAATGTGGTCAAGTTGGCAATAACGTGCTATCCGTTTCTGCTAATACAGGAATTAATTGTGATAAATTATCAAAAATCACGTAACTGTTTCTGTCTACATAGAGAGAAATTCAAATTTCAAAGAAATTCACATTTAACTTTTACGTTTTTAATGAGCAACCTTCCTGTTCTACAGTAATAAAAATGGAATACAGCCAGCTGGAAATCAAGTTGTCCCCTCAAGTTAAGCTCATTGACAAAGACTCATTCAGACTGATGGCAACATGTTGGCAGTGTGTCTGCATTTATAAATTAAGCACCAATTATTTACAAACCTTCAACAATCAGAGAGTGACTGCAGTCAGTCCACATCTGACTGCAACTGTTTGCAGAATGGTTGCCTCCTATCAGGCGACCTGTGCAACCAACTTGCATTCAAAAATGGTCTTGAGTGTGCAACACCCACAATCTCTGGGCAGCCACTAGTCACAGAATGTGAAAAAAAATATTCAGGATAATGATTTACTAATGTGTACAATTTTATATCATTATGTAGGAATGAAAACACAGTTCATATTAATTCAATATTTGAGCAGTTATAATCTAGTTATACATATCTGGAGGAGGTGAACTTCCCCAGTGTATGATTAAGTCCATCTCTGTCTGCTTGCTGCACTGTAGTGTTTCATATAGTGGTGGAAAATAGCTGCGGATATATTACTTGAACCTTCGGAGAAGGGAGGGGGTTTAAAGCTAAGTGTCACATGACAGCCTGGCAATTTCACTGTAGTTACATAAATGTATTCTCTATTCTACAAATTGATCCAGTGATGGCATGTCTCACAGTACACAAAATTTCATTCACAACTCACAATCATGTGCTGCATCATCTTCACCGATGAGTCATATTACACTCACTTAGCAAAGTCACATTGTGATATTACATAACACTATCTGCAGTTAAAGTGGAGGAGTTGAGCAGAAGCGTCAGAGGCAAACCGCCCCCCCCCCCCAAAACATGACAATGACAGGGAATGAGCAAACTTGTCTTCACGTCCTTCCCAAAAACCTCCACGGATGCCCTGATAATCTGGCTGAGGCAGCTAAACATTCCAGCTCCTGGCACATACTGTGTTAGCCTGCTGCCACTTCACCAGAAAATGCAGCTGCGCACAGCATACACCGAGCAAAAACTGCAGCACACCAGACAGACAGACAAACGCAGAGAGAGCAAAAAACACAAGCGTGACTGGCATGGAGATGACGGCACGGGCGAAGTTTGCGAGAAGGCAGCCGCCGGGCAGAAATCCAGCTGTTTTTACCTGCAGAGGAGACATGACATTCCGTGCCCTCTAAAGCCGGCTACAGAACGCTGCTCTCCCTGCAGCTGCTGCAGACAAACCTCACTAGCTATCACCAGTGCAGCAAAGAAAAGAGCGGCAAAAAATCCCATAGGTTTCACAGGTGCTGTTCCTGATTTGAGTAAGAGGAGACACTGAGCGAGGAGAGTGTGCGGGAGGGAGAGCCAAAAAGAGAAACATGGAGAAGAGAGCAGGACAGAGAGAAACAGTGGAGGTGTAGTGCACAGCTCTGGTAGACTGAGCTAAAAGCAAAGACAACTAAGTGGGTGGTTATTCAGAGGCTAGACGGAGGGGATTCTTGCAAATTTTATCTTCAGGATGTCCTACTTTTGTCACGACGCTCTTGCATCATGGTTGACAGAATCTTAGTTCTGCATGTGAACAATATCAGCAGCAGTTCATTTGCTCTAAAGCCAGAAACTATTTATTTTAACCAGATTCTACTCTATTTTTGGCACACCAAGTAACATTATGAGATAAGATGTTAAGCATGAAATTAGCCAGTTTAGAAGAATAATCCTTGACATAGTCTTGTTTTCTTACCTGTAGGCTGTAATTATCTGGTGTGATTTTAAACACCACCCTTAAGATTGAAAGACTTATAAATTTGGTGTGCAGGTTTTCTTATGCAACAATTTGTTTAATTTTTGCAGTGATCTAACAAAGTTCCTCAATATCTTTTTAAAAATTATTATTTTAATGCTTATAGCAGATGAACAGCTATCGGAACGTCAATAAGTTTGCTATGCAGGGACAGAGACAACACTAGAGACTCTGCTTTTGCTTCCAGTACTCTAAGAATAGGAAAACCACATGTATTATCAAGGCTTCTCTACAGCTTTACTACTTGATTGTAAAAACTGCCACAAAAAATGGATATCACATCACAGGCCGACACATGTATGACAAATAAAGACATACACACGCTTAAGCACCAGGTTCAGTTACTGATTTTACTTCTCAGTAGTGATGCTGTGACAACTGCAGCATCTCCCAAGGTGACAAAGAGCTAATCTCTCAACTCAAGCTGAGCTCTGGAGACGCAGAGCCTCTAATTGCTGTGGGAGAAGTTACATATGACCGCTTTCAGATGACTGCGGCGTAGGCAGGACACCAGTAAAAGAACCTTCTCTGTCAGTTTGTAATTCTCATAAATGTCACATCAGAAGGAAAATCAGAGTGTGGCATTTACAAGTTTATGGATAGTTCAAAAGCTTCATTTGAATCCCTTTTCACAGAACGGGACCCCTCGAGGAAAAAAATAATGTTTTTTTGAATGACGCTTCAATTAGCATTTTTATGAAACTGATGAAATATCTAAATGTAAAGCCACAACCAATCCCTGTGCCTCACCGTCACTACTAGCAGGAAGATAGACCTTGGACTGCCCTCTACTGGAGAATATATGCAATAACCAGAGACTGCATATGAAATGACCAAAAACACTGACTTCATTGTCCTTTCACTTTGAATGACTGTATCAGATAGACACACAAAACACAGTGTATGCGCCCTCACTGAAGCTTACAGCATCATAATTCCTCTAATAATAAATCAAATTCTCACAGAGTGACCCCTGCAGTGTAGTACATAACTTCCTGGGTTTGACCTTCAAATCCCAGCTTTGACTTGGTTTGCTAACACATATTAAAAGTCCTCTTGCTCTATCACATAAATAGTCTCATGCAAAGGCAAACACAGGCAGCAGTTACACACAGTGCTTACCTCTCCTCTCGGATTAATGGAGTCAAGAAGCGATTGCTTTCATCTTCATGGCTACTCTGCAGGCTGCTTTGCTGGCTGCTTTGCTGGCTGCTGCAAGAAAATCAGGGTGACAGTCAGTGTCACACAATTCCAGCAAAAATTAAAAGATACATAAGTTGCTTATTGAGTTATCTAAAATTTATTTATTTTTGGTGTATTTGTCCCAAAAATAAATAAAAGGGGGGAAAAAAACCACAGAAAAAGCATACATACACACAAATAAACCCTATGCCTGAACTCACATAAAAATAAATGTCATCTATTAGTTTCAACTCTCACACTGTCAGCATGTAAAGCATATGTCAGCTACAGTTTTTAGAATCACATGCACATATCCCATGGTAACACTAGAGGGCGTTATATGACATGGGCTATGCAAAGAAAAAAAAGATTTCTGATGGTTTTTTTGGGTTACAGATGTTTGAATATGTATAGAGAAAATATTCATTCACAAAAGTGGGGCCTTAAACAGCTTAGGAGCCAGAGATCTTTTGAAGAGATTTAGGACTGTTTCTGCTACACCACAAATAATGCACAAGCTGAAGTTTATTTATCAGTTACTTTTTTATTTAAGTGTGACTACAGCAAAATGTTTTATATAGTATATGACTAATATACTAATAATAGAGAACGTTTTTTCCCGAGCATTTATTTCCCTATTTTAAAATTCTGCAGTTATTCTCATCCACGCTTTGACATTTAAGAATAAAGCGAGTCTGTTGGGGGAAAAAGGTCTTCATTAATTCACACTCTTAACTCTGCAGGATGCATTGACCTATTTCCTAAAGCAGCTATGAGGTGTCCAAGTCTGGAGGAGATGCTGGAAACTATGAAAAATGCAGATTTTGGAAGGCTGAGATTATTTTGGGAAATTGTTGACGCACTTTCAAAAATACTTGTCCGAGTTAATAAGTTATTTTAGTAATCTGTAAAGTTCTGTTCACACATTTAAGGTCTTACTATTAATAATACACATGTATACACTGCTACTAATATAAATGAAAAGTAAGAAATAACATGTATCATGTGACAAAATATAACAAAAAAAACCCCCAAAACAAACAACAAGCTAAAATTAGCTTTATCTGATTATCTGCTGCTTTTCTGGTACAAAAACTTGACTCCTGACAGCAGATGTCACTCAAAAGATACATTTTTGCAATTCCATATCATTTTGCCGGGTTCCTATCTTCCCTCCTGCTTCCTCCACTGCAACTACAGAGTGTCTGCAAGCTGTTCACTCAAGGTTAAGACATACTGTATGCACTCTAATCAGATGTGTTTATTCTGGTGTATGTATCTCCGTCCTTCAGAGCATGCCCATTCTAAATGACAAGAACAGAATGTAGATCCAAACTGAATTATTCATTGCTAGTACATAATTATATTTATTCTTAGACAGCGTTCACAATGACAAGTATCTCACTATTCATTATACTTTCTCACGTTTTCTTTTTTTAAACCAAACATATAAAAAGGTACAACAACATCGAGGACAACAAAGCTAAATAATCCAAACTTTGATCACGTGTGATCCATGTTTATAATTTATAATGTATCTCCTCATCTTTAAATATTAAGCAGTGATTGGTTTACAGTTCGCAGGACACACATTTCTGCCACGCTGCTTTATTTAGTAAATAACAGTTTCAAAAAAACAGAAAGGGAAAATGAACTGTTGCAACAGTTAGTTGGTTAGTTCTTAATAACAGCCCATCTGGTAAGTAACTCAGTTTATAAACACTTTTTATAGCCGCTACATTGCTTCAGTTCTTGTCTGGGGGGATTTTAACCTACACCTCCAGAATAAAGCTTCTAGTGACTTCTGTGACTTTCTTCAGCTTTTATTTTTCCGATGCTAAGCCTGGGAACTTGACAAAACCTTGGCTTGCACCTCTTGCGTTGTCTAATTTTGAAACCCTCCTCCTTTTTAGCTTCTAGCACTGTTGCTCATTCAGGCCAAAAAGTTCAATTTTCATTTCCTCAGTGCCCAGGACTTCACTCCAAAGACTCAGGCTTTTTTTCCTCCTTTTCTTTTAAATTAATTTGCAAATATCTTGCTCGGCAGTAAGCAGATTTTTCAGGTCATATTTGTGTAGGTGTCACTGCACAGACCAGAATGTGCATTACTAAATCGTTGTAAAGGCCCAATGCAGTCAAACACTTAGAGAGGATTTGCCTTTCTATCAATCCTGCTTGACATGTACAAAGAGTGCTCTCTCAAAGTATATCTTTACCTTCCAGAAGTCAAATTGTCCTCAAGTGTTCTTGTTAACTATGATTTTAAGTCATTGTGAACTGTGGAACTGTGTACCTGACAAAACTTTGCTATCTTCTTTCTGCTGTTTAATGAGAAGCAATTATTTAAATTTCCAGACCTTGTTAAGTCACTAACTCCCCTGTGCTCCAGATGGACACATGGTGCCTTCACACTGGAAGCAGCAGGGGAAATAAAGATGGATGATTCTCAACAATGAAACTTCTCTGTTCACAATCCAAGCATGTGAATATAGATGTTATGCGGTTATTTAGATGTTCCCCAAGTCAGAGGGCTTTGAAATGTGCATCACCCACACTTCCCTATGATCAAGTCATAACCCTAATAAAACCTTCGCAAACATTATATAAGAGCTCAGACCACTTAGGCTGCTCAAAGTTTTACAAACTACATGATGATCTTTTTTCTTTTTCTATTCTAAAACCATGAAAAAAAATCTTCTCTTGCTTAAAAAGTTAATTTTTATGTCTTTTGAAGACAATTTTAACTTGAATTGTAAAACTACAGACGACAAATGTTGACCATGGTTGACCAAACTAGCCACTGTACACCGTAAAGTAGAAGAATTCACCTTGTTTTGATATGTAATCAGAAGCACTGCTCTTTACCTCAGAGAGTTCTATTGTTGACATAATGACACAAAAATAGCAACATTATTGTTTCTACGACTGCAATGAAACTACCTGAAGAAGAGCAGAGTTCTGGAAATCTCTTCAAACCTCATTTTTTTTGGTTTTCTTCTGCAGCATCATGAAAGGTCGAGTAGCTGAAATATTTATCTTTAGACCAACTAGAAGGAGTAAAACCAGGTAAAAATGTTATGCCACTTTCTGGAAATTGTTCTGCTCTTATCAAACAGCCAAACTGCCAGCTTCCACTGTTTCTGTAAGCTCCCTCTGTTCTTTGAAACACTATCTTAGACACACTGAGATACACATAGGTCCACACGTACACAGAGTGTGCACACTGAATGTGTCAGACCACAAGACGGGAATAACATCAGAATGACAAGATTAAGATGAAACAGGATAACATGTCAATATTGTGACAAGGGATAAGTAAAAACACTCAGGCTGGACAAAGAATGTGTTGCTAAGGCTTTACTTAGAGAGGATTAAAATCAATAACACTTAAATGATTTCATGATTTCGCATTCATCACAAAAGATTTAAACATTTAAAGCAGTCTGACGAGGGGAAAACCGATTGGCCTTCCATGTCAGTGACGAAAAGCTAAAGTTGTATAACAAAGAATTAATTATTTAAAGAATTTTAAAACGGCAGTCATATTCAAATAAATCAATTGTACTCCACACCTGTTAATTCTTTTGAAATGTAAAGGGCATCATGGCAGTGCTGATTTACTACAGTAAGCGTAAAACTTCTTAATTTCATCCCAGTAAAATACCTCTGAGTGTTTCCATGAGGAGAAAACCAAGTTAACTTGCACACTGCAACACATCTGATTATCTGTAAAGGTTCTGCCAGCTTTGTATATTAACTGGGGATTAGAAGCAGGTTTCACGTCACAGAGCTTTTGCACACATCGTTGAGTGCACAACATTAACAGTTCTACTTCTGATTTTATGTCACATTTGCACACTAAAAACAAGTACTGACAGGTAACATTTTCTAAAATGCCACCCTATATGTAAATGAAACATAGGAGAGCTTATGCACCACACAAGTGTAAAATTTCTCATTACATCTCAAAAAATGTTTCTGAGTACTTAATATATAATATAATATAATATAATATAATATAATATAATATAATATAATATAATATAATATAATATAATATAATATAATACAGTATTTCTAAAGCCTTTCAGAAGAGAAGATCAAGGTGACCAAGGTAACAGCACCAGATCCCTTTATAAATCTACAAAGATGTGGTTAAACTTAAAAGCTCTGCTACGTTTGTATATTAACTGGGAAGTTAAAGCAGGCTTCAAGTCACGAAACCAATGTAGGCATTTTAAAAGCACAAGATTAATAGGCAATTACTTTGGCTGCTACTTTTGTGCCATGCCAATGTCCCTCAAAAAACAACTACTAAGCTAAAAGCCTTTTAAAAAGAAAAAATGATGTGATGTGTGTTATACCCTTCATATTTCATTTCTAAATTAACTTTTGGTGGTAATTTATCTTAATTTTGGAACCTCCAGAATGTAACAGCATGATGATAAACTGTATCCAATTTAAATAAACCGAACAGCGAAACCATAACTACAGTATTCATGAATGACAGCTTATTTATTATTTTTTATGCTCCACACTCTAGAGTTATTATTTGTTTGTTTACACTTCAATCTCCAAAGTAAGAGGAAAACAAACTGCATTGGACATTGGAGGTCAAGGTGGTTCAAACTGCATGCTGACAAAAGCTGACTAAAATAACACAATAACAATTTATTTCATTCATATGTTTTTCTGGGTGAGCCATCAGATATTGTAGTAGATAGATATTTATATTAATGTTAACAGTATGGAGGAAAAGTCAGGGAATAGCCATACCCACTAAGATTGATTGCTACAGATTGATGGTGAATTAAGGGAAAAACCAGAACAACCGATTCCAATAGTGAAGGTTCCAAGAACTTACACTTTTAGGGACATTTCACTGGCATGGTTTGGAGCCACTTTACAGAAAAAGGCCAGTGCAAATTAATACAAAGTACTCATGAGTGATGAGTGAAAAAATTCCTATGCTCATGGGAATGGTTTTCCCGGGAAGAAAGATCCCCCACTCGTAGACATGAGGGTTACTGATGAGAATACAAATGATGTAAAACATATTCTGTGGCATTTGTAATTGCTCTCTGATGCATCCATCCAAGTGTGATACACGAACCAGTTCATTTACCATATAGTAGTATTTGCAGACAAAATGAAAAACTACAGGAAACCAAGGGAATCCCCTAGCAACCAAAGCAACAAAACTCACTGGGAGGTTTTTGGTCCATCAACTTCTTTGCAACCCACCCAGAAACGGCCAGAAACTACTGGGAACTGCTGTCAACCAGTTGCGATATACACATTTGTATCTAGCAACCATGTGGTTGATTCACATCCAACATGGCAAACACGTGACGTCATGTGAGACCCCTCAATAGAAGAATATGGGAAAACAGCTTTCGGTCGTAACAAAGGTTTCGGTACAGAACGGATGTTGTATTAAATATCAACTCTGCCAGAGAACACTGTGGAACAGAACAAACTGTCTCGAGAGTTTACGCCCTTCTTGTTCTGCTTCAGCAATAATTAAGTAAAGACAAACATTAACATCTGAATTATTTATGTCACTCTCACACAGTTTTAAGCCACAGTATTTTTTTTTTCTTTTACATAATAGATGCAGTTGTACCACACGGCACACTGAGAAGCCATGTCAGCTTTATGCCGCAGTACATTAAGAAGCTGAGGAACGCTTCTTACAAAAGTTCACATTACACCTTCAGGAAGAAGTAGAGATTTTCTCAAGAACTCCTCGATAATGACTGTATTTCACACTCAAGGATGCTGTGGCAGTTATGCACCTCTGGAGAGTGCCTTCAATTCAGAGAAAGATAGCACATTTATGGAGGGAAGAATGAACCTATTCCTGTTTGCTATCTGTTAGCAGTGATAAGTGGCCTCCAAAAAAAACACAGTAAAGACAGAAAATAACACAGCGAGAAGAGAAATTATCAGAGCTTTTCCTTCTAGCTTGTCATGGTTTGGGAAGAGAAAATATTACTGTTCAACTAGACTAACCAACATGCATTTGTATTCCTAGGCCAACCAGACAGGTTACAGTTTAGATTCAGGTCAGTCCAGACTTATATAATATAAGCAGTGAAGACAATAAAGATGTCTAGCTGATAACTAAAGGCAAATGCCACCAGTTCTGTGTCTCAGTAAAACACAGTCACAATCTCCTCTTCTTTTTTCTGAGTTATAGTTGTGAATAATAGTTAAAAAGTAAAACATTATCATGTCAAAGTGAACATGTCTGTGAAGGTTCTCAGTCATCCAGGTCATTGTAGTCTAAGGAGCTTGAAAAGAAAAGCGTCTGGACTTCTTTAAGTTTCCCTAGACTATGTCTACACTAATCCGGATAAATTTGAAAACGGCGTTTTCGTCTAAAAACGCTCCGCGTCCACACTACTGTTTTCAATCATTTCCGAACAGCTGTTCATCCACACTGAAATGACTGAAAACGCTTACGTTCCTGTATTACGCATGCAGTAAACGTAAGACGCTTCGACCTGCGTCATTTCCGTCTGCTGTTTATTTACTTTATGGCTCTTTGAAACATCACAGCAAAATGTCGAGGAAAAGCACCGAGTTTTTTAAATGGACTGACAATGAGATGGAGTTTTTGATGCGAGTAACACAGAAGTACAAAGTTGCAAAAGCGAGTGAGAATTACAGAATTTGAAGAAAAGCTATCTGGAGCATGTACAAACTGATATTAATCTTTAATAGGGCTGTCAAAATTGAGAGCAAACAAAACAACTACTGTTTAATGCCCTCCGCCATCTTAGTTTAATTGGTCACATGACTACATCACATGACTAAAATGCGTCATCGTTTTCGAAAGCCTCCGTTTTAGCAGTCCACACTGCGACGCAAAAACGACATTTTCAAATTTATCCCCTTTGGAGAGCGTTTTCAAAAAGCTCCATTTTCCTTGACCAAAAACGCCATCTCAGTGTGGACGGAAGGCCAAAACGGAGAGAAACAGATGTGTTTTCAAATGAAAACGTATTAGTCTGGACATGGCCTTAAAGGTGTTTCACCTCTCATCCGAGAAGCTTCTTCAGTTCTAAGAGCAACAGGTGGAGATTTTAAGCCCTATGGGAGTGTCCCCCAAGAGGGTCATGGACCCTCTATTGATCCTCTACCTAATTACACGAGCCAAGGTGTGAAAACGGGTGTGGGTAACGAACAGCCAAGGTTTCGAGTGAACCCATTGTGAAAGTTAGCCCCACCCTATCATGTGATTTACTGAGGTCAAATGTGAACGTCAAAGTGAAGTTAATCTTTGAACTTTTGGATATTAAATGCCATCATGTTATCAATTTATTCTATTGCATATAGTTCTTTGGAATTTGAGAAGAAGATAAGAATTAACAAAGTACAAATACTGTTACTGTACTTTGGTAGAATTTTCAGGTATCTCTACTTTACTCGAGTATTTACTTTTCTTACAACTTTTTACTTTTGCTCTCTACATTTTAACACAAATATCTGTATTTTCTACTCTTTAAATTTTCAAAACAGTCTTATTACTTTAGGTTTAACACATTATTGGGATATTTTTATTTAACAACAATACCTAAAAAACTACAAGAGATCTTATTTGTGTATCCACTGCCAGGACTTATTATATACAAAAAAATTAAAAACATATAATTCATACATCATTTATAGGCCTATACTCAGGGGTTAAAGTGGACGGGAACTATCTGGAACAGATTTTTTGGTGTAGATGCCCATAAATTGTGGTTGCGGTACTTCAGCAAATAGCTAGTGTAGACTCAAATCCAGCCTGCTGCACTCCAGCCATGTGGCATATGGTCACCTGCTCACCCACTGAGCAAATCTGGCACAATGTCCTCATTTTTAAAATCAGGTATTGGATATGTATATGGTGTGAAGCTATGTTTTTTCATATTGTGAAATGTCCTGGAAAACAAAATCAGTTATTTTAAAAATACTGCTGTTTAGTGCAGGATAAACAGGTTAGTTTGTGATGGATTTTAAAGTAAAGAGCAACAATAGGCTAGTGCACAGCAGCTGTGGTGTTCATGGTTTAGAATAAGATTACTAACAAGATTAATTAGATTTATTCACTAAATTCAGTCTTTGTACCAACTGTGTACAGTCTAGTATGAAGACAGTACAAATGGTATACTGTGAGTGTAGCAAAAATAGCTTGTGAAATATTGGGTTACATCTTGTTGAATTCAGAATTCAGTGTAAATCCAAAAAGAGCAGTAAACCTCAGAGCAGCAGCACAGGTCAGCTGACAACAGTTTGCACACTAAGAAAATCTACTGGAGCTCACAATAATACTAACATATCTGACACTAACTTTTCAGAGCGTGTAATTTTTTACCTTTGATTGAGTAAAAAAGTTGAATCGTTACTTCAACTATTTTTTTTATATAACACAAGTATCTGTACTTCTGCTTAAGTAAAGAACGCGCGTACAATTTCAACCTTTGCCCACAGCTCAGATAAGTTCAGTAAATTTTAAAAGATTTACATCTTAAAAGGTTAGCAGCGTGTCCTGCTCAAAATACCAAACCTGCTCAACGTTATCGCCAAATCCAAACATACATGTTCTCAAAAAATTATTAAATGTTTTACTTGGGCTTTAAAAAAAACCAAATCTTCAGATACTAACTGCTACTAAAAATGACTATCCATTTTGGTACACATTTGCAACAGTATCAATACTAACATCTTTGCAATATTAGATTATCTGCTACAAATAACATTCAGAGGCCATGATTGAACAATTGAGTGCATTTGCAACATTATTTGTATTTGCAACTTAGAATACTATAACTTTTCCTCATGCTTCACAATTAATTACTTTATCTGAGATACCAGACTTTGCACACGCATATTTTTAAAGGAGGAAACCTTTTGATTATCTAAACCTTTTGATCTTTCTTCAGTACTGTAATCAGATCAACCTTTTAAGCTATGAGTAAATGACTGAAAACATTTACTGTGTATGCTTCTTGCATGCAAGAAGATGTAACTTGTTAATCTGGGTAACCCGTGTGCAGGGGTCAAAACTCTGGTGACTCTATTAATGTTGTGCAACAATCTGTGCAATTTATTTTGTATTTTATAATGGCTATTATGGCACTTAATGTTCTTATTTAGTTTAATCTTTCTGCGTACAGCACTTTGTGACTGTTTGCCTGTGAAAAACGCTTAACAAATAAAAGTACTGACTTACTTATTATCTTATTAACCAACAAAATATGGCCGAAAGACAAGCAGTCAACATTCAGTACATAAGACTCTCGCTAAACAGAGACCTAAAGGTTCAGTCATTAAAAAATACCATGCCAACAACTGAACTCTCAAGTTAGAGATACATCATTAGTGCAGATAGCAGGAATTATGAAGCATCATGGAGGTATTAGGGAAGAAGAGGGGAAAGGGGTCAGGTGAATACAAACCTGCTCTCACTCCCTTGCTCCTTCTTTTCTCTGACCTTCAGCCACTTCCTCAACAGGAAACGCTTACGGCGAGGAGATGCACTTGGTGTGGAGCACCTCGACCAGGAAGGCGCATCTTCGTCGCTTGATGGTGTGATTTCGATGGAAGGCAACTGAAGGTACTCCTTGGAGCTGGAACGGGATCTGGCAGTAAGATGACAGTTGGTCGGCCGCCCTCTTTCAATCTCCCTTTCACTGGGCACATTCTTCATGCGGCGCATTTTGAAGCGTTTCCGTCGGAGGGTTGGTGTTGACGAGCTGGATCGCACAGAGCCATCTGACACAGCATTGTTTCCTCCATCGGAGTATGCTGGAGCATCTTTTGGCACACTCACCTGGAGTGAAGGAGGTCTAAGAGTGTCAGTCATGATTTTTGTCTAGCTCTCTAAATACTCCCCTAAAGCACTTCTTTTAAGATACACTACTTAAGATTATTACAGGTCTTAAAATTCTGTGCCTTAAAGAATTGCAGAAAAGCTCAGTGCTGAACAAACGAGGCACAGTTTGGATCCTTGGCAGTCTTTGACAGACCTCCCATAGCCCCTTCAGGTCTTCTTGTTTATCTTAAAGCTCTTTCTGCATGCTAGCCTATGGATTATAAGACTGGCATAGAGATCCTGGTAGTAGATATCTGAGGCTTAACCAAGTCCTTTTGCTGCTCCTCAGCTGTTGGTGTTTGTGTAGCTCAGTGGCCAGCTGACTGATTTAGAAGAGCAGTCTTGTGGCGGTGAACTCAGGCTGGAGAGAAGAGGGCTAGATTAGATAACAAAGGGGGCTTCTGTTCTGAGGCTAGCAGATGAAACATGTATAAGGCCTGTCAGGGAGTGTAACACAACTCCTTTGCTGGTTCTCCCTAGGGACTGGGAGGCCAAGTTACACACACACCTAACTACACATTTACTATGCCACTGTCCGAGAGCTGTTGTTTTAGCTACCGCTAATGCTAAAGGGAAGGCAACCACTGTCAGCTCTTGGTTGCCGATGCCGATGTATGAGGTTGGGAGGCTGTTTGTCGTCACTTTGTGCTCATTTTGGCGATCTTGCAGGAAGACACAGTTGCTTCAGGCTGAAGTCCGTCTTGTGCCCCAGTGTGCCGTGCTCTCCACACAGTTAATGCCTACAGGTTAAAGGGAAGTGATAGGACTGCAAGGTAAAGGCAAGGCTGAGGATGATAATGGCCAAGTTAAGCAGTCACACACGCACACAACCACACAGGCAGATAATCAAAAGAGGCAGGGCTTAATGTACGAGAACCCACACAGACAAAGGAAGACACCATGGACACCAATCACAGGAGAGAGGCAGCACACTGTTCTACTCAACATACGCTGCCTACCCACCACCATGCACCAGCCTAAGTCTGTCAAACCACAAGGCTTTTGTTAAATGTATACAAGACCATAAACTCTCTGCCAATGTCCACAAAAAAAGGAAAGGGAAAAAAAAAATCACATGTAATGGATGGCCTCTGTGGATCACTATCATTGTTAACAGTGGATATTTGAGTGGTTGCAAACTGTTTTATGTGGTATATGTACCCAATAGAGAAGCTATCTTTACAATTCTGAAGATGACAATTCTTTCAGCAAGTGATTTTGAAGATGCAACTGTACTGACAGGTCCTTGAATGAGAGTAAACCACATGTGTCGCTATTGTAAGTCTAACTGTGAAGCAAAAAAAAAAAAGAAAACCCAAGAAAAAAAGTGAAATGGGGCATGTTAGAAATCAACAAAGAGCACATTGCCAGTATTGTGTGAGAAAATGAGATACAAGTATCAACAGATGCTCATTCCCAAATTACCAAAATACTAAGAAATGCTCAGAATCTCAGAAACAAATATACATTTAAGTACATTTGTTTAAATTGGAAGGACAGTGCTAAAAGTATAGAAAAACAAAAGAAGAGAAGTTTACTTTTTGGAATTTTACTTACTTCACTCATTTTATTCAAAGTGGAAGATTAAAAAAACAACGTATCAAATACTTGGTGGAGGAATGTTGTCCTTTCCATCTTCTATTTTGAATAAAATAATGGTTTACGAAATTTGCAAATCACTGTTTCCTTTACTTTTTGCACAATGTCCCAATTTTTGCAGAATTTGATTTGTAGACTTTCTAATATTAGAAGGCAAACTTTTCTTGGGTATCACAGTGTTAAGCCTGCTGGAGATTGGAAACGTTTCTCATTCTGTGACATCCAAACCAGCAATGGCATAAACAGAAAATGCTCAGCTACACTCTCGAGGCTGAGGTTTAATTAGGCTTAAGGAGAAAGAAACCAGTGCTTTAAAATGTGATGCCATGGCATCCTTACCATGTGTTGTATTTGATGAGTTGGGAGTGAGACTGCTACTGACAACATAGCAGACACAAAGTGAATAGTGAAAATAACCATCTGTGCTTTTCTCATAGCCCACACCATTAACAATACTAGCATGGTTGTTGTGCACATATGGCTTTCTCAGTTGGGATCTATGAGGTGAGAAACAAACAGAGAGTGTGGTAGTTTATGTGCCTGCTATGGTAAAGGACAGTGCACATCATGTTTGCAGAGAGAGACTGAATAACATTACTACTGCTGTTTCTAATATTCCTACAAAAAATTATCATGTGACAATTAAACAGTTAAAGCCAGTCAGTAATAAAGCACTTTAAAAATGTATAAACTTCATTAGGTGTCAAGATTAAATATCGGAGACAGGATCTTCCAGAGTCAAAGATCTCACTGACTAGAAGCCCTGTTTTCTGTAGACGCTCTTACAGAGTAGGAAGTATAAGAGAGGAATATAACCAATAAGTTTGCCCAGAGAAAGTGAGAACATGAAAATCCCCTTCTTTAGTCAGAAAAGGCCTGATCTTAAAGATGATCCAGGAGTCATAATAGAAGTGGGATTTGCCAGCTGCACTCCAGCACTACATAACACAATGTAAAGTCAAGAGAAAAAAAATCCTGCAAGGTTTCTGGCAGAGTGTTAAAGCAGCAGCCAAACTGATAAAATGAATTCATACCTTGTATCCTAAAATTGAACCTTTAAGCGGCAGATCTCCAGGGTATTTTAAGTAGGACAAAGTTGGCTTTTATCCATCCGTGTTTGTAAGAAATCAACTGTGCTATGATAGTATGATTTCATATAACACTTCAACTTCATCTGTGTGGTTACAGATAGAACCTCGTTGGCAATGCAGAACATCAAATCAAATCAAATCAATTTATTTATATAGCGCTTTTCACAGGATAAAAACCACAAAGTGCTTCACAGTAATATAAAACAGAAATACATAAAATATATTAATAATCAAACATACAGCACAAATCTAATTAAAAGCCAATCTAAATAAATGAGTCTTAAGCTGCTTTTTAAAAGAGTAAATACAATCAAGGCACCGTAATGATGGAGGGAGAGCATTCCACAACCTGGGGGCCACCGCGCTAAAAGATCTATCACCTCTGGTCTTAAAACGAGTTCGTGGGACTACCAACAGCCTTTGATTAGATGATCTCAGGCTGCGAGAGGGAGCGTGGGATTCTAAAAGATCAGAAATGTAGGCAGGAGCGTCACAATTCAAAGCTTTAAAAGTCAGTACCAAGATTTTAAAATGAATTCTAAAATGTACTGGAAGCCAGTGTAATGAATGTAACACTGGTGTAATGTGCTCTCTTTTTCGTGTCTTAGTTAAAAGCCTTGCAGCAGCATTCTGGACTAACTGGAGACGGTCAAGATTCCTTTTGCTCAAACAAAGAAAAAGACTG
>VUQG01043682.1:2237-19861 GCA_015106755.1 Etia nguti
GTGTTATTAGCCGAATCACACGGCGTTACTATCAGCAAACGTACTCGTGAAAGCGCCAGTTTGTTGCGATCCAGTTTTGAGTGCGCGTTCCTCTGCGCCATATGCTTCCGGGTAACAAAGTGACCTCGTTCATGTAGATTACTGATTGGCCGAGCTAACTTGAAATTTCGAGTTAATAAGTCGAAATTTCGAGAAAATAACTCGAAATTTTGAGTTATGGATACTTGTTTTTTTGTTTTTTTTAGTGGCGGAAACGGGCTTCCATACTTGTGTCACTGTAGCACTCGATCACATTAATAAACAGCAGAATCGTCAACTGTCAAGCTGTTCATCTGCAGATACACCTGCTGTCTGCTGTTGTCTCTGGAGATGGTAAACTGGCCTCTGACTGACTGAGATTAGTAGCTGCCACTACTGTCACCCCAGATGAAGGCAATCCATTCCAGTCCTTTTCCAGCAGCTTGTCTGATCCAAACAGTAGCAGAATGACCACTGAACCCTGAGTATGTACAGGTCAGTCTGTGGGATTCTCCAGGATTTTTGACCATTGGTTCAGACTGAGTCAGTGTTTGACCCTCAATACCTACAGACAAACAGAAACAATTAACTTCTGTATTGTTTTATAACAATAATGTAAAAGGACTGTACTGTCCTTACCAGCCCAGCAAACTGAAAGGGTGAGAAAAACAACCATAAAAGGATGATCCATTGTTAAAGCCATTTGTCTCTGCTCTATGTACATGGGTGGCTAATCATGTAGTCATGGGCTTATATGCTACATCACATACTTAAACATGTAAGAGAACATAGTTTGCATCAGCCCCTCCTCAAACAGAATACAATTTGAATTATCCAGGCTAACATTAAAAATACACAAAAATTATGTATTATTTTTTTTCTCCTCAATTCATCAGCCTCCCACCTTGCATAGATTTATATTTATGCATCTTTTGATGATGGATATGTTCTGAGAAAGTGCCTTAGACACTGTTAACTCATTAGTTGTCACATTTCTTCATATCATTTAATTAGTTAACAAAAATGTATGTCCTTACCAGCCAAGAAACAAAACAGAATCTGTAAAATAACTGATCTGATCATTGTTAAAGTCAGTTGTCTTTGCCAGTCTGCAGTGTCTATATGACGTTGGGTCCCTGATTCTTACTCTTGAACACTTATAGAGTTACAGAATAAATTAGGTTTGCATTGACTCCTCCTCCCTAGCAAAAAATACTGCTGTTTAACAAAGTGATAAATTAGAAAATGAACATGTACAGTTTGGCAGTTTTCTATGATTTTATTATATTTTGTCTGTAATTTTAAAGCAAATTAGAATTTTCAAATATTAAAACTGACACACACTATTTTCATAACATTATGTCTTATACTGAAGTAGTGCTGGCCACTTCTTTCTGTACTTTTTTGTACATTTTTTGCACCTGCTCAGTTTTATTTAGTATATACACCTGCTTACTGCCATTGATCATTTCTACTGGACACACAGAAGCAATTGGAAGTAATAGGTTTGCAGGTACAGCAGTGCGGTTTGTTGTTTACAAGCTGGTAAAGCCAGAGGGGCATACCCTTTTTTTCAGAAAGCCAAATACACAACTTTAAATGCTAAATGTTAAATATGTTATTGCTGGACATTTAAGTAATGAATTAAATATGATTCTTTTTGCAAAAATATAATTGCTGAAAGTTTATTTTCCAGTTGGTGCTGATATTTGCTGTAAAAAGTAATATAAATCAAACATAAATCAATCAAAAGCATGATATATTATTTCATATGTAATATTTATGCCTTTGACTAAACAGTAGGCTGCTTACACAGTGTTTTGCTGATAGTGTGCTCATTTCAGTAACATTGCATTGATTCTTTGAAAGTAAGAAAACAAAACCATTTCTAAAGTTCATTACATTACTTTTAAGTAGAAGTTTAATACTATTTGAAAGTATATTAATGAGATTTCATGTGTTAATTACACTTAATTACAGATCAAATTAATTATTGTTGTTTCAGAAATTGAGTTAGAAGTTATTCAGGTGCAATAATCAATCTGAAATTATACTGTGTCATGCATTTATGCTTGGGAGTCTCCTTTATGAGCTGGTAAAGGCAGAGTTGCCCGGCATATTTTCAGAAAGCCAAAAAAATTAATTCAGATTAATCATTTGTGGCTTTATACCACAAAGTGGTAGTGAGAAACAAGTAAATAAAAAGATGACAAAGCAAAAAACCAAAGAGAACATGTATCATTATTCTATGACTTGATTAGATTTTATTTATAATTCTAATTCAGATGAGAATTTTAAACAATTAAAACTAAAAATGATCAGCACTCAGTCACACACACTATTTTTGTACTATATGCCATAAAGTCAGTTATTTTCCTGATCTACAACCCAGCAGTATATAAAGAGCCCAGCACAAGATTTTTAGTAAGTAGCTGATCATTGGACTGATGTATTTAGCAGCATCCCCTTTAAACAGAAAGCAGCTTGCGCTGCGCTGACTGTTAGGTTCAGGGAACGACCCAAAATGTGTGTTGCACGCACATCTCATCTCTGCCTGTAGTACATAATTTTTTTGTGTCGGCTTAAAATCTTTACATGCAGACTGTCATTCATTCCTCACTGTCATTATTTATTTCTACTGCAGCACTCACAAGTGCACCATCCACTGAGCACTTTTCACTAGCAATTGGAAATCACAGGTTTCTGGGCACAGCAGCACCATTGTCCATGTTGTATATGAAGAGTCTGTAATTTCCTTTTAAAAATCTGGTAAAGCCAATGGAACAGGGAGCCAGAAACACAGCTTCAAATCAGTCACTGTCCAACTAACTCCTGAAAATGTAAATAAATAAAAAACATAATGTGTTTCCTAACAAATTAGTAGATCATAAGTTGGCACTGTTTTGGGTTTTTTTTGGTTTTTTTTACAGCTTTTTTTAAAATAACAAAATATAATTGTTGCAGGTTTGATTGAGTTAATACCCATTTTTATTCTGCAAAGCAACTATTAAAGTTCAGTTATTAATCATGATTGTTATAGTTATGTATGTCCATGTACAGTTTTTTTATTATTTTATATCCCCTGTGAATAAACAAATAAAAATTTAAAATGTTTGTGTGTATTTGAAGATTCCAGTTACAAAAGTCTCTAAAAACCACATCCTTCAAACAAATATAAAGTGAAAGCAGTACCTTGTATTAGATGCTTTCACTTCTAACAAATCCCACTCAGGTGGGATTTGTTTGAAGTGCTGTTTAGCGCCAACCAGTCCCATCCAATTTTTATATGAGTGTGTAAAATAAATAAATAAATAATAAAAAACATGAACCCAAAGTATTTATGGCATTTTTAACATGTTTAATAAAAGAAGCTGTTTAATTGTTTCTTGATCAAGTTGTTAATGACAGAAAGCAAATTATGACTTGGCTTAATGTGCTGAGTTTTTGTACAGAGTTTCTTCCTCTTCTGTCACTGTGGCTCTTGAGCACAATAATAAACAGCAGAATCCTCAGACGTCAAGCTGTTCATCTGCAGATACACCTGCTTTCTGCTGTTGTCCCTGGAGATGGTAAAGCGGCCTCTGAATGACTGAGAGTAGTAGATGCTGCTACTGCCAGTGTTGATATAAGCAATCCATTCTGGTCTTTTTCCAGCAGCCTGTCTGATCCAGTTAGCATAAATATCACTGCTGAACCCTGAGTATGTACAGGTCAGTCTGTGGGAGTCTCCAGGCCTTTTAACCACTGATTCAGACTCAGTCAGTGTTTGACTCTCAGTACCTACAAAAATGTTAACCATTCATTAGTTTAAACACTTTTCTTTATATTAGTTGTTTTTTATTGTTTTTTTAAAAAAAAAAGTCCTTACCAGCCAAGAAAAAAAACAGAATCTGCAAAATAACTAAATGAACAGGTCTGGTCATTGTAAGAGTCAGTTGTTTTTGTCCAATCTACAGTTGGTATGTGAGGTTGGGTCCCTGACTTGTATTTTTGAACACTTATAAGTTTATTATAAATAGGAGTTTTGCATTGACTCCTCCTCCTCAGTAAAAAAAAATACTGAAAAATTAATATTTGCCAGATTTCTGTGATTTTATTATATTGTGTTTGTAATTTAAAAACAACTTAGAATATTTACATATTCAAACTGACAATGTATTAAGACAGTCATTCACACACTACTTTCATAACATTGTATCGTATACTGCTACTAGTGCTGGCCACTGTGCTCTGACTGTACTTCATTTTTTGCATCCACTCATTATTTTTTTTTGCTCACTGTTATTCTTCATTTCTGCTGAACACACAAATCTACAGTATTTGACAGCACACCACAGGCATTAGTGTGCCCCAGATGGCATGGCTGTGACTTTGCTTGATTTAGCATCAAACCGTTTGTGTCTGGCACGTTGTCATTGCCTTGGTGGTAATAACTGTGGATTAACTTTTCTTTTTGTTGCAACTCAGGTCTTATTTTTAATCTGATTTGTTAAATAAACTATTGATTAATGATTGATTAATTTGCCATGACTCTGCCTTGTCAAAGCTGGGGCTGTGTGCTTTTGTGATCGATAATATAATTCGTTTTACTGGGAATACAATTCCTCAGGTGGGCCTGAATTCTCATGTGTGCTCTTATCTACAGTGGAGGTTAATCATGTACTCCCTGCCTTATATTCCTTATCACATATTTCACCATCATAGTTTCATATAGATCATAGTTTGCGTCAGCTCCTCCCCCTCACAGACAAACACACATTCTGTCGTTGCAATTTCTACATAACACATTGTATGTCTAATAATTCAGACTAAACTTAGAAATGCACAAACAATGTGAGATATTTTTTCCTCTCCCTTCATGAGATGACCAACTTTCATACATTTATTTAAACAGGAAACAAAGTTTAAGTGACACATAAATTATACCATATATTTTTTATTGATTTTTATGTCATTAACTGTTGAATCTAATATTAATTCCAAAATGCAGTCTTTTTGTTATGGATCACCTTGTGGTTTTACTTTAGTACTAACAGTAAAAAAAAGAAAATTGTTATTTAAAACACAAATCTAGATTTTAATTTTTTTGTTTATTATTATTTCTTAAAATTCCTTTATGAAAAGATGAAAATATTCACATTTATATTTAAACACATACCACCAAAATATGTAATGTAAAAGAGCAGAACATTATATCATCACAAAAAACATTTCCCAATGAAGCTGTGTTATTGTATCTTTGAATTTTGATTACTTAAGTGTAATTTCTGTAAATTTAAGGGGAAAAAATACCTGAAAGCAAAACAGTGCAATATAAAAAGCAAACTATAATACATAAACATCCACTAACTCAGATAATGTCAAATTAACCATAATTTTTTTAATAATCAAAGCTCCATTTAAAACTAAACTTTAATGTTGAATTGAAATTAGTTTCATAATATAATATTTTATTTAAGATCTGCATTTCACAGACTTTTCGCACACTAAGTCTGTCAAGGACTTTCATTTTTCATTATTCTCGAATTCATCAGTGGTCTGAGAGCTCCTCCTCTTGTGGGTTCATGTTACAACTATTCAGGCAGATGGATGTTACACAGCAGAGACTTCAGACTCCATATTCTGTCACTTCTGTGTCACTCTGTTGTTTAAAGTTTCTAATTCAATACCGAATATGTTCGACAGTTAATGTTTAAATTGAGTGCCCCAGTGTATCAAGCCTAATCCACTCCAGTGCTTTCCATGCAGACTGCCCAAGCTGTCCAGTAGGTGGTCACAGAATAAGAGATCTGACAGGTGATGGTCAGAAGCTTTATTGGCTGCACCATCACAGAGGCTCACAGGAGCCAGCGGCAGCGGCAGCAGAGCTACAAAGAAAATGTTGCCACTGAAATTCATCTACTGGAAGTTTCTCTTCTGCTGTTACAACAAACTGCAGTATATCAGTCTGTGAGGAAGTTTACTTTGCATTCAGATGGACACTGACCCCAAAATACAAACCCAATATTTTTTAGGGCATTTTTTTTTTTTTTTAAAGAAGGAAAAAAAGTCTTTTAACGTAATTATACAGCGGAAGTCAACATTACCAAATAGAAATATGCCAAAAGAATACTTATTGTTGACACTTCTTGATAGAGCTTTTTCATTGTTTCTAAAAGTGATGATGTGTGATTATGGATGATAGAAAAGAATAGGACTTGGTTTGATATGCTGAGTTTTTGTACAGAGTTTCTTCCTCTTCTGTCACTGTGGGTCTCTGGCACAGTAATAAACAGCAGAATCCTCAGACGTCAAGCTGTTCATCTGCAGATACACCTGCTTTCTGCTGTTGTCTCTGGAGATGGTAAACCGGCCTTGGACTGACTGAGAGTGGTAGGTGCCACTGCTAGGGTTGATATAAGCAATCCACTCCAGTCCTTTTCCAGCAGCCTGTCTGATCCAAGCAGCATAAATATCACTGCTGAACCCTGAGTATGTACAGGTCAGTCTGTGGGAGTCTCCAGGTCTTTTAACCACTGGTTCAGACTGAGTCAGCGTTTGACCCTCAGTACCTACACAAATGTCAACAACTCATTAGTTATCATATTTCTTCATATCATTTAATTTGTTCAGCAAAATGTATGTCCTTACCAGCCAAGAAACAAAACAGAATCAGGAAAATAACTAAATGAACAGGTTCAGTCATTGTTAAAGTCAATTGTCTTTGCCCAGTCTGCAGTGTCTGTAAGAGGTTTGGTCCCTGACTTAAGCTTGAACACATATAAAGTTAGTTAATATATGAGTTTTGCATTGACTCCTCCTCCTCAGCAAAAAATAGACAAAGTAAAAAACTAGAAAATGATAATAAACATTTTGCCAATTTTTGATTTTTTTATATATATTGTTCGTAATTTTAAACCAAATTAGAATTTTCAAATATTAAAACTGACCATTTTTTCAAGACAATCATTCGCACACTATTTTCAGACCATTATGTCTTATACTGCTAGTAGTGCTGGCCACTGGGCTCTTAATGTACTCTTCTTTGCACCGATTTCCTTTATTATTCTTTATTTCTATTGAAACCAAATGTGCAGTATTTGACAGCACACCACAGGCGTAAGTGCGCCCCAGATGGCTTGGCTATAACTTTGCTTTTCTCAGCAACAAACTGTGTTACATTGTCAGGATGGGACCTAATTTCCCATTTGCTAGGAAAGCCAGAGGGACCTATTTATCAGAAAGCCACAAGCACAACTTCGAATAAATCATTGTTAAATATTGTATTGTTCAGTGTTTAAGTAATCGAATGAGATGTTTTCTAATAAATGACTCTATTTTAATAGCCATTTTTGTATAAAATTATTTTAAAAATGTAAATAAAATAGTCAACTACTTAGTGCCTGTGATCTCAGCAGAGTGACACAAAGCAACTTTAGAAAATGTTTTATATATCAAGTATGTTTCACTGTCTCAGTGTATTAATTACTTAAAATGGCACAGGTTTCTATAAACTTGCAATATATTAGAAGAACAAAAACACTTCCCATTAAACATTTTGAACATTAATCTTAAAAAAACAATGAAAAACAAAAACCAAATTGACTTTTGGTAGGTTATAACACTTTTTCCCACTGTACAAAAACACTATCACAAAAAAAGCTTTAGTCACTTATTTAATTAATCTTCCGGTGTCTTTTTCTTCACATTTTTTGCTACGCATAGAACAATTTGAGAAAAAGAACAGAAATTCACTTTTTTGTGCTTAAATTTTATATCACTTTGACTTTAAATAAAGTTTAAACAAATTATATTTAATAGATAAATACTGCAAGGCTAGTGGACAGTATTTTCTTTTTTTAAGGAAAATTTCAAAACTCTTTGCACATTCATGGAGATACACAGACTATTGTCACAGCTGCTCATAAATACTTTTTTATTCTGAAAATGTTGTTTTCACTATTTAATACAGAATAGCATTGTATGTGACATGTGTATTACCACTTAGCATTAGAGTACATTGAGGAAATTTTCATCTTGCATTTCTAAAGAAAATGGCATCCTTTTTTGATAAAATTCAGTGTTGTTGGCAAATAGAGGAAGTAGTTCTTGTATGACTCTCCTGTTATTGTTTCTCACTGTGTCTCTCGGGCACAGTAATACACTGCTGTGTCCTCAGTCTTCAGATTGTTCATCTGTAGATAGACTTTACTGTTGGAGTCATCTCTGGAAATAGTAAATCGACCCTGCACTGACTGGGAGTAAAAGAAATGAGAACTGCCTGTGTGTACAAAAGCGATCCACTCCAGTCCTTTTCCAGGAGCCTGTCTGACCCAGTTCATAGGGTAGCTGCTGAATGTGAATCCAGAGCCTGTACAGGTCAGTCTGTGGGATTCTCCAGGCCTTTTACTGACTGGTTCAGATTCTGTCAGAGTCTGACTATTAACACCTGTCAAGAGCATCAAATCACACTAAGTTAAATAGTTTGTTGAGAGAAATAAATGTAATAAATGTAATATCAGGGTCTAAGAATATTGTCACCTGCCCAGCAGATAGTTAACAGCAGCAGCCCTTTCTTGTAGTCCATACTGTCAAACTGTGTGTCCATAGCTTCCTCTCATCTTCTCTGAAGTCAGATTTATAGAGGAGGAACAACATGCAAAAATATTGTGGTTTTGCATTCGCCCCACCGTTTTTAAGACCAGTCACAATTAGCCATATAGTTAGGATATGTAATATATAAATCTGTTTTCAAGTCAGCCACTGATTATAGCAATAGAACAGGTGAAAGTGAAGACACTATTATCAATTTTCTTAATGACTTTTATTAACAATAGTTATAAAACACAAACATGATCATATCAGTAATAAAAACATTGGAGAAAACATAAATGAAGAGTCATGGGAACATTAACTGCAGTGCTCCAGTTTTAAAATTAATATTATAGATATTATAATGATTTTTGTGGAAGAAAAAAAAGATGATTAAGTATTTCATGAGAAACTGTCGTCTGCATTTTGAGTATCTGCACAGGTTTTTGGAGGTCTGTGGATGACGATGATGTATCTTTACAAATATATTATATTAATTCATTAAATAATTTCTATCTCAACCTAAAAACAAGTTATCTGTCTTTCAAAAGAGACAAATTCCTTGAAATAGTAAAGATGATGAGATTTCAAACAAAACCCCAAATCAACAAGCATAATTTAATCTCACTATATTTAAATTTCTCATTGAAACTCTGTTAATTCTGTGACATTTTATCATCATTATCATCATTATTATAAGATCTGCTTACAGACTCACCTTGGAGAATTTATCAACAAGCTGACTTCCAGAAAAAAATAATCTTGAATTCATTCGTGTTCTGAGGGCTCCTCCTCTGGTAGTTTGATGCTACAACTGAGGGGGGTTGTTAAGTTATGCTGATAGGCTGTGTCTCTCTCTGGCTCTCTGGTAATTCACATCAGTGACTTCAGTCTGCAAATCTGGTCAATTTTAAAGTCACTTTCTTGTTTGAAGTTTCTAATTCATTACTGAAATTATTCTTCAGTTGATCTTTGTAGTATGAATCTGCAGTCTGCAGAATATTCAGTCTTTTCCCTGCAGGATTTTTTTAAATCCAAGCTATGTGGTAGCTCAGTAAATGACAATATTTTGTTGTCATTGTCATACATTATTGTGACATAATTATTGACATTTTGTTTTGTTTTGTCATGACTGACCTATTGAGTTATTAACACTTACCAGTGTTGAGGCCCTGAGGGATTTTTTTATTCAGCTCTACTGATTGGTTTGTATTACTGTGACTCTCTGGCACAGTAATATACAGCAGTGTCTTCAGGCTGCATATGCTGTCCATTTAGAGTCACAGTCTTGCTTGAAGTTTCTAAGATGATAGTCAACTTGTCCTTGTGCAGTATAATTTGTATTTTCAATCCTCTCCAGTTCTGTCCCTGCAGGGTCTCTAATATGATAAAACAATACAATAAAAAAAGTGTGTTTTTCATACTGTCATTGCCTCAGTGAGACTCTTTGGATCCAACAGCGGCATCAGAGCTACAGAGAACTTGTACTGAGCGTGATAACCCGAAACTTCTCGTTTTCTCCTACACCAGGCTGATATTAATCTTTATATCAGTGTGTCAGGAGCTTTGCTTTCTGTACAGAAGGACAATGACCAATTATAAGAAAGAATTTGTTGTCTTTGTTTTTGTTTTTTTAAATGAGCAAAAATTAAATGCAGACAAGATATCACAAAGGCATTTCCCATTGAGGCAGTATTATTACATCTTTGAGCATTTTGATAACTTAACTATCATTTCTGTAACTTTAAGGGGAAAAAATAGCTGGCAGCAAATTGTTCCTTTTTTTGATGTGCTGACTTTTTGTAGAGCGTTTCTTCATTTTGTGTCACTGTGACTCTCGAGCACAATAATAAACAGCTGAATCCTCAGTCGTCAAGCTGTTCATCTGCAGATACACCTGCTTTCTGCTGTTGTCTCTGGAGATGGTAAAGCGACCTCTGAATGACTGAGAGTAGTAGGTGCTACTGCCACTGCTGATCCAAGCAATCCATTCCAGTCCTTTTCCAGCAGCCTGTCTGATCCAAGCATTACTATAATCACCACTGAACCCTGAGTATGTACAGGTCAGTCTGTGGGAGTCTCCAGGCCTTTTAACCACTGATTCAGACTGAGTCAGTGTTTGACCTTCAGTACCTGCAGAAATGTTGATGACTTATTATTTTAATGACTTTACGTCATAACAATTAATTTGTACAAAAAATGTAAAAAAGTCCTTACCAGTCAAGGCAAAAAACAAAATCAGTAAAATAGCAAAATAAACTTTTCTGATCATTGTTAAGGTCAGATGTCTTTGTCCAGTCTGCCTCTGATAGATTGAGTACCAAGATATATAAATCTACTGTAGGTATCAGTTTTACATAGACTCCTCCTACAAAGTAAACTCAGCAGTATATCAAGAACCTAGGAAAAATTTTGAGCAACTAACAGATGAATAGAATGATATATTATAAGAGCTTTATATAGGAAGCAGAGCATGCTGCCCAGACTGCTAGTTTGAGAAATGTTTGTCACACTGGCTGCCCTGCTCTGCATGTAGTACATAATTTTGGGGTTTTTTTTGTTTGCTTATGATCTTCATACGCACTGTATGCACCCTGTCCCTGTCATGCCTTTCTTCTAATAGGACAAGTAGAATGGTGCAGAGCAAGCCCTTGGACATAATGGGTTTCTGGGCACAGCAGTGCTGTCATCACATTGTATGTGAAGTGTCCATAAGATTTCTTTTACGAAGCCAGAGGGCACAACCTGATTTCCAGGCAGTCAGAAACACAGCGTCATTAACTTTTGCAACTTTTCTGATGATTGAAACAGAGAAAACATGCAAAAGCCTGAAGATTAATATCAGGAAATCATTGGGAGGAAGTGACAAATGAAATTTTACTGTTTATTTTATTGTTTGTTTTTTTTAATTTAATCTAAAACATGTTTTTATTTGTAAAACTTTGACTAAACAATAAACAGTAGGCTTCTCACATCTACCCATGTGATGACTTCGATCATGTGCATATTTCATGAATACTGCTTTGTCCTCAGTTGTCTCTATTTTCTCTCTTTCTATCCTTTGTGCTGTTTTTGTGTGGAGGTGGGACCCATCTCAGGTTATCCATGCACACACCTGTTCCTTATGTACTGTTTGTAGCCACTACTTCATGTAATGTCAGATCGTCAGTCTTTGCTGGATCATTGCATTGCATCGGTTAGCAAAACTTGGCTCCTAGACCTTTGTCCTTCTCCAAATTTCTGCTGAAGAGAGAAAGAGAGGTGAGCTATTTGGTGTTTTTAGGAGAGAATCTGTGTATCAGTGTGGATTTGTGGAAAAGTCAGCCCTGTCTTACTGGGGCCTTCATTAGGTCCAAGCTTTTGTTTGTATTTGAATTCACTTTAAATAAATTCACTGGACTTTAGCATGAGTCCTGCCTGCTGAGTGATCATTACAGATTTGTATTATTATTATTATTATTATTTTATTATTATTATTATTATTATTATTATTATTATTTGCAAATAATGAAACACAACCAATTCTAACCTTCATTACAGGTGGTTTTACACAAAGGTTTAGCTGGAAGAACTTATCATATAAATGGGTATCAAAATATATTGTTGTCACTTAATTACAGAACAAAAATGTCAAAAATTGAGCAGGTTATTAAGGTTGAATTGTAAATATAAAATGTAAAACTTTATCTACAACTATAACTTTAAAAATATATATATTATCATAGCAATCTCCAGTGCTAAACAGTGAGATGCAGCAGATAACAGTGTTCTGTAGTCTGGGGGCTCCTCTTCTGGTGGAGGATGTTACACATGTTGAAGCTCTGAGGGGTTTTTGTTCAGCTCTACTGATGTTTTGTGCTACTGTGACTCTCTGGCACAGTAATACACAGCCGTGTCTTCAGGCTGCATATTCTCTCCATTTAGAGTCACTGTCTTGCTTGAAGTGTCTAAGTTGATGGTGAACTTGTTCTTTAGTGAATCTTTGTAAAATGTGCTGTATCCATAATGTGCATCTCCAATCCACTCCAGTCCTTTCCCTGCAGGCTGTCTGATCCAAGCTGTCCTCCAGCTGCTTAAAGAATAAGACACCTGACAGGTGATGGTCAGACGATGACCTGGCTGTACATTCACAGATGCTAACTGTGTCAGCTGCTCACACTTCAAACCTGTGGAGAAAACATGTTGAATACTGAATCTGTGTTTCAGCAAAATCTTATAATCATATTCTGTCTTTTCCTTATTGAGACTCACAGGATCGAGAAACCAACAGCAGCAGGAGCACAGCTACAGAGAACATGTTGCATTCAATGATTTGTGTCACTGATGGCATGATCTCAACTCTTATAGGAGACTGTGAGGAAGTGCAATTTGCATACATGGATACAAACATATTATAACAGAAAGGTGACTGAAGTTTCCACCTGTAAAAATGTCTCTCACTTATTATGCAACCGTTAAGTTAAATATGTGTTTCTGACTGCAGAAACAATTGGGTTATAGCTAGGTATTTTCCTATCAAATGGAACTATGGAAAATGGGTTGTGCAAAAAAGGTGTCCCGAGTGCTTAAATTATTTAAAACAGTGAAGGTTTATATGAACTAAAAAGGAAAAAAAAATAAAATTATTTCTTTAAAAATTTTCAGCTTATGTCTCTTGTTTAATTAAGTGTTGAATTTGCAGATTTTGTTTTCTAAACACTTTTGATACACACTGAAAACTAAAAAAATATAAATTCATCTGTCTAAGCTTTCATTTTATAACATATACATGAAATAATGTAATTATAGTATAAAGAATTGTAAACAAATGGTTTTGTCAAATCAGTTCAGAACTTCTTTCATTGATTTCTTTTATTCAAATATATGTTTTACAACCCAAGTTTATGTGGGCGTTCATAAACAGAAAATAAAAGATAAAACTGACATTTCAAATCTTATTCTACATTCACAAAGATATACAGTTAGACCTGTGCCACAAAAGTTCAGGGTTTTTTTTTTTTTCCTGTAAATGTTGTTTTCAGTATTCAGTAAGTGGCGCATTCTGCAAGCGCACATTTCAAGAGACAAGTTGTTCCAACTGTTTACGTTTAAATGTTTTTGAAAAAACATTGAATATCACTGTAATAACAGTAACACTTAGTGTGCTGTGATCATGTTGTCAGTGTCTCGACTTCAGTGAGAGTCACAGGATCCAGCAGCAGCAGAGCTGCAGAGAACAGGTTGGTACTCAAGGTGATAGGATGGGAGGTTCTGGTCTAAAAATATTTTTATTTAAAAGTTTTAATAAATGTCTGATAGGTGGCAATCTTTTTTTATCTATGTCAATTATTTTCATTATTTGCTTTTTTTCTAAATAATCTTTTGTTATTATCATTATCATCTTTTTTATTGAAGAAATTTCTTACAACTGTCTCATCAGCGGGTGTCCCTGTTTTTAATGAACAACTGCTTCCTTTGGCTTCTTCTAAAAATAGATGGCAGGATGTTTTTGTAGAGCCTCTTCAGCTGCTTTAACCACTGTGTTTCTCTTTGGCACAGTAATAAATAGCAGAATCCTCTGGCTTCAAATTGGACAACCTCAAATACACCATACTGTTGCTATCATCTCTGCTGATTTCTACACGTCCTCTCAAACTGCTTGCATAACTATTTTTGCTGGAGGTTGAGAAGCCGCTCCCGATCAGCTCCAGTGGTTTTCCTGCAGGTTCTCTGACCCAGATCATAACACAGCAATCAAAACTGAAGCCTGATCCTCTACAGGAGAGACTAAGAGTCTCTCCAGGCCTTTTCACTACTGGACTGGAAGGAATGGACTCCATGCTCTGACTTGTAACATCTGATGAGATGAAAGAAGAGAGGAACAAGTGAGACAGTCACCTGGAAAGTTGTAATGGGGCCACAAATGATTATCACTTGATGTTTTTTGATATAAGAAAAATAAGAAGCAAGACAACTTACAGGGCAGAGAGAGAACAATGAGCAGAGGAGTGAGTGTATTCATCATCCTGGTGGAGATGTGATTTCTGGTGCTCTGTGCAATATAAAAGACCAGCACGGGATGAAGATTTGCATCATGATATCAAAAAAGGGAGGGGCTCAAAAAGAAAGTTATTATTAATTTAATTGTAGCTTTTAGTACTTAATGATGTTTAATATAGCTGGTTTATCATATGTGCAGTGTAATGACAAAATGTGTTGTTTATTGGGGTTCAGTAAAATTAAAACAAAAAGAGTGCTAATGAAAGAGAAAGTAGTCAATTTACATTTTTTATTTGGCTTTGTTGTGAATAACAAACATGAGTAAATGGTAAGCATGCAGATTGTTAGCATTAGTTGTGAAGTCTTAAGGATAAATATGCTGCATTACATACTTAAGATTTAAAGATTAAAAAAACAGCAACATCTGAATCAACATTAAAATTTAAATTTTGGGGAAAAAAACAACAAAAAGTTTATTTCATTTGTTTCACATGGCAAAATTAACCTGTACGTTTATGTAATTGGTTTTATTTTCTGCAGTGTCGTTTAGTCTTTACTGTTTGAATGCGTAATTTTTTGCACACTTCAATTGTGTTACAAAAACCAAGACCAACAGAATGATCATTTAGACTTATTTGGTTATTACATCCAACTTATTATGACTCATTTAATTACATGCTGTTGATTTTTAAGTGACATTTTATTTCTTCATATTGTGCTGATCTGAAATCATTGGTGGTCTCAGGGCTCATCCTCTTCTGACTTCATGTGTTCAGTCACTGAGGGATTTTTGTTCAGGTCTCATGATGCTTTGTGTTACTGTGGGCGGTTCTCTGGCACAGTAATACACAGCAGAGTCTTCAGGCTGCACATTCTGTCCAATCAGAGTCACGGTCCTGTTGAAAGAGAACTTGAGAACTTCTCATCTTCTTCTGTAACCAGTGCCATGATTTCAAGTCTTAATAGCAGACTGTCAGGAAGTTCACTTTGCATATCGGGAAGGACTCTGAAAGGCCTCTCACAAGTAGCTACAGCTTAAAATTGTGTTAATCTAATATGTATCTATTATTTAACTGAGGAAGAAGCTCTGATTCACAGAGGATACTCGTACAAACATATTTTGTGAATGCATAATTTGGAAAATTATCCCAGGGTTCTTGAATGTGCCATGATTCTGTCTATCTGTTTTTGTATCCCTCTTAAAAATGACATTTCAGTGTTTTTGAATGATATTTTTCCATATTATTTTTCATTATAATCAAAAGTCTTTTTTATATTTTAAAAGCATTCGTAGAGGATAAACACAGGTGTTATTGTGTCAGTGAGTTGAACATCATATTTTTGATCATCTGTTGCCCCCTGTAGGTTCTTGTGAAACTGTATGGCTGAAGGTTTTTGTACAAGCTTATGTCATTACTTAAATCATGGTTTGTCTTTCACACAGTAACACACAGCAGAGTTTGCTGGTTTTAGGATGGAAGGCTCAGATATGTCATACTGTTGCTGTTGTCCTTGTCCACTCAAACAGCTCACTTATCTGTTTCTGCTGGAAGATAAAAAGCCTTCACCTATCCATTTCAGTTATTTTCCTAGTTGTTGTCTTCTACAATCCATAGTACAGCAGGTAACTGTGAAACCAGATCCTCTACAGGAGAAACTGAGAGTCTCCCCAGGCCTTTTCACTACAGTACTGGAAGGAACGGACTCCATACTCTGACCTGTAACACCCGAGGAGATAAAAACAGAGAGGAACCAGTGACTCACCATTAATCAATATGTCCTGGTACATGGTTAAATAGTAAGCAGCACAAGGGGAAGCAAAAAAGCAATCGATGAGCTACAACACAAATGCTATGGCAAGGAGGAGCCATGATGTCAGGTCATTCATATGTGTTCATTCATAGTTTTGATGCCTTCAGTGAGGATCTACAATGTGAATAGCCATGAAAATAATGAAAAAACATTAAATGAGAAGGTGTGTCCTGGTAGTGTATTAAATATTGATATTTCCAATGTTAATAAATGTGTTTTTGTTAATGTGAAAATACGGGATAGTCTGAATGCGCAACAGATCACTTCAGAGTTTGCCAATAGTAAGCTTTAGTGTGTTTAGTGCTCTCCCTGCCAGTTCCTCTAAACGCCAAGTACACAAATGCAATTCATACAAAGACAGGGAGTTTTCAGATTTACAAGGACACTACATATGTTTGCAAAGAAGAAGAGTCATAACAACAGTCTTTGTGCTTTCAAATAAATGCACCTCTTCATAACACCACTGGCATACCAACACATTTATCAGCATCTTGAAATCACAACATGAGTAGTTTTTCACATAGAGGTGGCAACTATATTGCTGCTTCTGCACATGAAGCTTTGTCTCACTCTTGTGGAAAATCTGAGAATTACAATATCTTGGTGCATGAAGCAATTTTCTGAAGGATAAACATGGTGTTATACTAGTATGTGTCATCCTGATACTCTTTGAGGTAAGATAGCATGTTTCTAAATTCAAGAATTAAGGTATTTAGTCATTAGTTTCCTTTATTCATTTTTGTATTTATTTTCTTACTTCATCTTACATGTATGTCACACTTAGTACAACTAAAACACAAAAAACATTTTGTAAAGCATAAACAATGCAATTAATAACAATGGAAACACAAAGCATTACATGTTCAAACTAGTCAGGATACATGCTGTTCAAATTGTAATAATACCACAGGCTCAAAATGAATCCAAGTCTGATTTAAACTGAAACAGCAACAAAAACTAATAAGAAATAAATAACATTAATAATAATAATATTAATAATGGTAAAAATGCACAGTATAATTTAAAAATTGGACAGGAATCTTACTTTTAAACAATCAAATGACAAGCGCTTACCTTAATCAATGTAGTTCAGCAGTTCTTTGTCTCCATTTGGAAACCCAGTGATGTTAATGGGTGCAGGGCTGAAGCCAAAAACCAGGCACACAAGTGCATTAGAGCCCTGAAGCAAGTAGGCAGATGGTTGGCTGTAGATCACTGAGGCTGGAAAAATGTGCATTACAGTT
>VUQG01043682.1:19881-29997 GCA_015106755.1 Etia nguti
TCAAATTGTAATAATACCACAGGCTCAAAATGAATCCAAGTCTGATTTAAACTGAAACAACAACAAAAACTAATAAGAAAAAAATAAATAAAATAAAATAAATAAATAAATAAATAAATAATAATAATAATAATGGTAAAAATGCACAGTATAATTTGAAAGTTGGACTGGAATCTTACTTTTAAACAATCAAATGACAGGCGCTTACCTTAATCAATGTAGCTATGATACCATATAAGGTGGTGGTGATGAAAAAACCAATGAGGGTGAAAACCGCATTTCAGCTTTCCTCAGCTCACATCAGCATGCTCAATATCATCAGATAAATCACACTTCTTTTACTTGGGACAGGTCAAGGTGGCTCTGGACATTTCCATCTGGGCCTCTTTGGAGCTCACTAGTTTTGTAGTTCAGCAGTTCTTTGTCTCCATTTGGAAACCCAGTGATGTTAATGGGTACAGGGCTGAAGCCAAAGCCAGGCACACAAGTTCATTAGAGCCCTGAAGCAAGTAGGCAGATGGTTGGCTGTAGATCACTGAGGCTGGAAAAATGTGCATTACAGTTTTAGTAATAAGTTAATCGTTTTTAATCAGTTTTGTTCAAATGAATATAATGGAAATAAAAGATTAACGTTAAACGCTAAACAGCAGCTCACCAAACACATCAGTTATAGTGGTTTTAACAGGTGCTTCAGATGACTCATGTTTGATAACATAAGAATACGTAGACCTTTTGTCTTCAGTTTTGGATATGTTTAGTCTGCTGTTCATAGAGTAAGAGCTGCTCCCTGAGTATTTCCATGGAGGACTGGCCCTCTTCTTCCCAGTACACTATGATGTTAGCAGGGAAAAATCCACACACTAGGCAAACAAGTGTTAGGATGTCAGACATAGAAAGTTCAGAGACAGTTGGTTGCATTATCTTCACTGTTGGCCCACGGAGGTCTTGAAAAACACTAAAGGGAGAGAACCATAAAAAAATAGTCACAACCAGAGGAACATGAAGTTTAGAAAAAGCTGTAATCAATTTGTGACATTTCTAACATTACCTCTGCTTTTGCTTATATGGTCTTCGTTGCCCTGATTGGAACATAGATGTTTTACTTCACAAAACCTTGTTTATATGCATCCCAATTTTCTGCTGACACATTAAGGAAGCTCTGTTGAGTGTCCTATTGTTCCTACTCACTGCAGGATTAGTAAGGACACAACAGTCAGGAATTTTGGTTGCCAGCTGATTTCCAGGTGATGGAGAAATCATTAAGACTAGGGGCAACCAGAAGACAGATAACAGTCACAGGTCCTTTGTTCTCAGGCTGCTGCAGTGGTGATGGTCCCTGAACATCAACCCCAACTAGCTGTGAGGATGATGGAGGTACTCGAAAAACAAACTCAGAGTGATCAATTATAAGTTGGCTGGTCACTCTAGCACGTCCATCTACACTCATGCTGATATCAGTGGTTGTTGGAGATCTTTGCTGAGACTCGTTAAACCATCTAATATGAGCGTTGAAGACCCATCCAGAGCATAAGAGTGTCTGTGATCTTGACTCCTTACTTTGAACCAGAAGAAGCTCCATTGATGGGTCCACTAAAGTGAGACGAATCAGGGCATCAATTAATCTATTTAACAGAAACCATTAAAGTATAAATCAACAAAGTTAAATCAGCTGCCTAAAAGTGAAGCAAGAGTAGCTTGTTACCAAAAATATAGCCAATATACAGTTTGACTATAAACTTGCCTTGATTCCCTTTGCAGGTATATTTTCTGTCTTTCTTGCAGTACGTCTGAGGGACAGTGAATTGACTACTGATTGAAAGGAGGCCAGGGCCTTCAGCCGTCAGGAAAATTATAATTTTTTTTTTTTTTTAAATTTTAATCACCCTTGACTTGTAAGGTGATGTAGAGGTCACGTGAGGACAGTTGTTCCCTTCAGCAGATGTGGGCAAGATCTTGATTTCTACCAATGGAGTTTGAACTGGAAGACAATGAGACAAAGCAAAAATATTATTTAAGTCCTCTTTGGTCATAAGATGTCTGAATTTCCTGTAATACTAATATCATCTTACCTGCAATATTTATAGTCTTCTCAGCAGATCTGACACACTTTTGCTCTCCTCTGCATGTTTAAATGCTTTATTTGCTTCCACCGACTCAAGAAAAAAGTTTACTGATAATATGAGTTGTGTTTTACTCTCTGCGCATTTTTTTCATTTGTGGCTCGCCATTAATCAGCCAGTCGTTGTGGCATCAAAATTAGTGTGGACTCAACATGTTCCTTGCACATTAGAGTCTGACGCTTAAGTCTTAAACTTTGGAATCTTCACATGAATGGAAGGTGAATTTCTGTGGAATTAAAGAAAAACATGCTAATTAATAAACTTTATCTTAAGACTGTTCTTAATTTGTTCAAGCTATACCTGCAAATGTTCATGTTGAATATGGGATTTGAGACAGTAGCTGTACATACTTACTGTGACAAATGCTTATTGTCTTCTTATATTCAGTATAATTGTGATTAGCTGTGCAGGTAAAAGCTGATCCTTTTGCCCACACCGAGAGTTTGTTGCTCAGGCTGAAAGTTTTCTGCTCTGTCCCTTCACTTTGTAGCATCATTCTGCTTGACTCAGTGGTGATTTGTCCTGAAACCACTCCAAAGCCAGTGTGTCTGGAAAGAAGCCATTTAGCAGATGAGCCTTACTGGTGAGATTCCAAATTCCCCATCCAAGACTGGGTACAATGTGATGTTTGGTGACACCATTACATTAAAATAAAGAAGAGATTAGTTTGATTTACATAACTCATTATAAATATCATGTGTGAGCACAACAAGGAAAAACTTTAATCTTATCTAAGTTATACATACCTTCAGATTCGGATAAATGCAGAACTCCTCAATTCAGTTGTTATTAGGCTATGTTAGAGTTGTACTTTTACATTGTTTAGTGTTGTTCAGTAAGGTGAAAATAGGGCAGGAAGTCTGTTGCACAGTTGTTATGCATGATAAGGCAGAGTGATCAGGACAAGCAGCAAGCGAAACCACTGAGTAACAACCAGGTCTCAAAAAAGTACCAAAACACAGAAGTGAGAGAATGCAAAGAGCAACGGAGCAACACAAACACCAGGTGTGAGGTGTGGTTATGTCAGTAAGAGAAACAAAGTGCACATTTAAATTTCTCATGTCAGTTTGTATGTGTACCACATCCATATTTTCTTATCAATTTGCCAAAGATTTTAGCTCTCAAATCTTGTAATATTGGACTAAAATGCAACCAGTTGTAAAAGCTACAATTTTGTATATCTGGTATCAGATGGGCTGCTGATCCCAGGTGCTGTGGATGTGGATTGCCCTGTAGTTATCTAATAATAAGAACTTTTAATCCTTTTTTTTTGTTTACTATATTTCAAGCATCTGTGTAAAGCATATGAATTATTCACTGTTGCTCTTTTCTTTAGTATAATTCTAGCAGCCAATGTCAATATCTGATCTAATATCTGATCTGATAATTTATATCTGATCTGATAAATTCCTCTGTAAATCTGATGCGAAGTTTTTTACAGAAGAAAGATTGCCAAGTGTGACTAGCGTTTATGCCACATGCCGTTTATTTTTTTGAATCATGTGTGTGTTTTAAAACACTGCCTGAAAGTTTTTTGAGTTACACAGTGGATCGCTGCGGCCCTAACCATTTCTCTGTTTGCAGTACCATTAAAACCCAGTTTAGCTGCTCTTTCTTCTTGTCTTTGGAAATTTGTCACTCTACAGGTTATAAAAGGAGAGGATGTAACACAAATACCACAAATTATAACACAAAGAAGAAATGCTGGATATAACAAATCTACAGAGACTCACATCGAGCAGCTAAGAACACTAGCAGAGCTACAGAGAACATATTGTTTGGTGTCTGTTGTGTTGTCAACTCTGCTTCACAATCTGATGTAAAGTTTTTATAACCCAGTAACAGAGAAAGCCTATGAGTTTGCATAGGATCACACACATCATAGCTGGTCTAACTGGAGCCAATCAAAGAGTGTGCGTGTTACTATATTGTGAAAACAATATAGTATTAAGGATTTTGTATTAGGATCAGTGGATCAATACATTAAAATGCTTTTTTCTTTTTTTTTAGATCCTCAAGTAATTAAAAATAATATTAAATAATATAAATTTTACATGTTTTGGTATTATTTCAAAAAATCTTAAAACCTCATAACTACTTACTAATGCTTTGGTTTGCTGGGATAAACCAGTGGTAGATCATTTTACCCCAAAGTACTTAGTATTAGTGGTTTTTAAACAGTTATCATTTTGCACATTTTAAATCTACATTTATATGGCTGCAGAAATCAAAAACTGTTCACAATCAGATGTCACTGAGTATTGGGATATCACTGGTTATAATTTTAGCACCAATATTATTCTAATTGTACTGTTTTTAATATAGTATGAACAAATAAATACTATAAATTTAAAACGTGGCAAACAAATTGATGTAGCAAAAACTTCAGAATTCTTCAGATTCTGGTGCAATTAAAACATGCAGATGGATATTTAATTACTGTATTCCATAAAAGATGAAAGATGGCTCCGTTTTACTTACTTCAAAATAAATAATAATTAATGGAACAATACATTTGTAATGAAAAGTGTAGAATATAATACATTAACATGTCAGATATACTAAAACATTGTTAGAATTGACATTGTTTTTATATGTTAAAATTATTTTAAAAGCAAAATTAAAGATAACAGTTGATAAATGTCTGTCATATAGAGAGGATGACTCTAAGATTTTGTACAAACAGCTTCAGTCAGTCATTCTTTAGACTGTTCATCTGTGCATGTCTGTTGTTTTTCTGGAGATGGGAAAACTGCCTTCAACTGACTGAGAGTAGTGAGTGGTGTGACTACTACTGCTAATTTAAACACCCCACTTAAGTCTTTTCGAATAGGATATCTGACCCAGACCATCCAGTAGATGCTGAATTTGATTACAGAGATGTACACATCAGTCTGTGGGATTCTCTGGCTTTTCAAACCACTGGTAGAGGTTCTGTCAGAATTATAGGTACCTGTCAAACAAGTAAACTCCCTCTTGCTGTTACCTAGTTTGGGAGTTTTGCAGTGACTCCTCCTAACAGCAAAAATAAAATTGGCATTCATTCATTGTTGGATATTTATTTATTTTAATTGCAGTATAATAACTATCACCCAAATAAATGCCATAAAGTCAGAATTGAAACCAGTTGTGTGTGGGGTTCCCCAAGGATCAGTTTTGGGTCCGCTGCTTTTCATATTGTACATATGAAATAAATGAGTTTAGGTCAGATCATGTGTACTGTTTTTAAATGAAAGAGCACAGAAAAATCTACCAGTGTTGAAATATTCACATTTTTGAACAATTCTGGTTCAAATTGCACTAATCTGCTGCAATATTCAAAAACATTAAAATGCAGGAAAGTGACACGAAATTGCTAAAAGTTCCCAATTGTGAAAGTAAATAGAGGAAGTAATTTTTGTATGACCTTTCTATTATTGTCTCTCACTGTGCTTCGTCAGGCACAGTAATAAACTACTGTGTCTTCAGTTTTCAAGCTGTTCATCTGTAGATAGACTTTTCTGCTGGAGTCATCTCTGGAAACTATGAATCTACCCTGGACTGACTGGGAGTAATAGATAGGAGAACTAGCAGTGCCTATATAAGCAATCCATTCCAGTGCTTTTCCAGGAGCCTGTCTAACCCAGGCCATAGCGTAGCTGCCAAGTGTGAATCCAGAGGCTGTGCAGGTCAGTTTGTGGGACTCTCCAGGCCTTTTAGTGACTGGTTCAGATTCTGTCAGAGTCTGACTATCAACACCTGGTAAGAGTTTTTAACGATGTGTGGATTAAGAAAGGTTACAAAAAATTATTATCTATGTATGCTGAAACCAGGGAAAATCTTCACCTGCCCAGTAGAGGGTTAAGAGAAGCAGTCTTTTCCTGTAGTCCATCATCTTAAACTGCAGTCAGTTAAGTAGTCCTGAAGAGTATTTCAATTTTCATTGACTCTTCCTCAAAGAAAGGAGATAACTGAACTCGACTGATCTTAGTTGCTGTTCAGTGTATATGCAATACTTGTGGCGTGAGCACGCTTGTGTTTATAAGGGTTCTCCATGTAAGTGTCTAATAGTGGTTGTGGGGAGCCACAGCCCCGCTTTTAAGGTAAAAAAAAGATGGCACATCATTTGTTGGGAATTTAAATAACCAACCTACCGAAGAATTAATTTTAAGACACCCCAAAAATCAGTGAAAAAATGATACCTAATGGCACTCAGATTGCTGTTGCCTAGCCTGTAGAGGTCTATGCATCCCTCCATGAATATGCCTCCACACACTATCATTTTTTGTATAGCAGATTTATTCTTCATACAGTATCTCAGTGTTGTAGCCTGTTCAAAGCTAACACCTTGACTTAGTCCTTATAGAGAAATCAAATGCATATAGACAAAGTAAAGACTGCCATACTTTATGACAGAGGTCACTAACAGGTGGACCACTATCCGGGTCCGGACCCAGAAGCTGTCTCATACGGACCCAGACCTACAGTCAAAACAGAAGGTTTTGAAGGTTATGATTTTAAACCTGATGGGTGCTTCAATTTTAACTGCTGACACTTTTACTGGTCTTTACAATAGTGGTTCGGTGGCTGAAGAAATGCACATGTTAAGCCATCCCACGTGATGCCAGTCAGCCAATCAGCTCTGTCCATTCGAGACAGTAAACACTGTGCCGAAAGCTGAGAGTTAGTAAGTTGTACATGAAAAGATAGTAGAAAGAAGGAGAAAGATAGCGATACATGTAGAATAAAGAAGGGGAGAAATACAGATGACTAAACCAGAAGAAGTTGAAAAAAAGATAAGTGACAAAGAGAAAGGAGGAGAAAATAAGGAACAAACAGTGATATGAAGTGGACAGTGAAAATAGAGCAATGGGTAAATGCTGGACTTCTCCAGATGCAGCTGGTTGATCTCCAAGCAGGTGTGGACCCGAAAGAGCGGTTTGTAAGAACTGATCCTTCCTGGCTTACTGGCTCCAAATGGACCCTAACACAACTTTCTCAGGTATGAGGAAAGTAGCCCTTAGCATCTTGACCATGTTTGGCTCCACACATACAAGTGAGGCAGTTTTCTCCACAGTGAACATAATCAAAACTAAATATTGTTCCCAGCTCATCAATGAGCACCTCCGTACGAGAATGAGGATCTCCCCGACTCCATTTGTGCCCTGGCAGGACAAACTGGATCTCAATTCTCTCTGTGAGCAAAAAAGTGGGGGAGTTGATTAAAAGAATGGAAGAAAGTGAACGTCTAAAACTGTTCACAACTGTTAAGATGTGTCGAGATTTATTATCTGTAAAGTTAGTTGAGACTGTTTAGTCAGGATGTGAAACAAATTCCCAATCATTTCCTCTCTTTATTTAATTTCCATGAAGTGAAACACTTCATTTGAACAAGCCCACTTTTCATCTTTCACCTTTTTGAATTGTACTGATTTCATTTGATTTGACACTGAGTGTTTCATATATATATATATATCACACGCTAAATAATTAGACATTTTGATCATCTGGACCTTTGTGTCAAGAAATTTTCTCTAACTGGCCATCTTTAACTTTTAGTTGAATATCCCTGCTTTATGACAGTTGTGAAGATACTTAGGTTTTTGTACAGCTTCCGAACCACCTTCAGTCACTGTGGGTCTCGAGCACAATAATAAACAGCAGAATCTTCAGTCTTCAGACTGTTCATCTGCAGATACAGCTGTTGTCTGTTGTTGTCTCTGGAGATGGTAAACCGGCCTTGGACTGACTGAGAGTAATATTTGTTGCTACCACTGCCATTATCAAGAGTAGCAACCCACTCCAGTCCTTTTCCAGTTGCCTGTCTGACCCAGCCCATATAGTAGTCTCTGAATGTGAATCCAGAGGCGGTACATGTCAGTGTGTGGGATTCTCCAGGCCTTTTAACCACCTGTTCAGATTGTGTCAGAGTCTGACCATCAACACCTGTCAAGAGAAGTTAAAAAAAAAGAAAATTAAATGGGCTGGTGAAAAAAAGACCAGTATCTGTTATATTAGAATATTTTCACCTGTCCAGCAGATAGATAAAATTAGTAGTCCTTTCAAATACTCCATCATGTTGATCTGTGTCCACTGTTCTTTGGTATTCAGATAAGTAGAAGGGGGAAACATCCAGGTTTTGCATGACTCCTCCTCACAGGGAGGGGGAGAACTGCATTTAAATTTGTTGTTAAATTTGGATTAATTTGCACAGTGTTGCCTTATTTTGATTGATACAATTGTCAGTCTGTGTTCAGTTGTGATTAGTGTGAGACAAAATCTCAAACGTGACAAAACATTTGATGAAATGTGCAATATTTAATATGAAAATGTGCTGCAAGTTTCTCTTTGCATGTATTGTAGTTTCAGTTTACAAGTGCTGATGCTTTTTTTTATTATTCAACTCTGAGTGTTTGTGTTATTGTGACTGTTCAGCACAGTAAAGCATAGAACATATTCAGGTATTACATTCAAATTGATTAGGTATTTGACCTCCAGTACAGATCACCATATTTATCGTGGGACATATTAACAGCCTGAGGTCTTTAAAATTAGTCAGAGGCTGGCTGTGTCAGCTGTTTACACTTTGTACCTGTGGAAAAACACGTTCAGCTTAATTCTCATCACAGCAGCAGTGTTTCTGCCTCGGTGAGACTCACAGGATGCTGCGACCAGCAGCAACAGCTGCAAATGGAAGCTTTCCATCACACACATATATGATTCTTTGTTTCAGTCTGTAATTAGCCCAGGTTGAATGCAGACATATACTGACAGATTATAAGAGAAATGTGGACATAAGCAAAGGCAAGCTATTGCTACCATAAAGAGAAATATAGTGGGTTTTTTCTTTCTTTTTTCCCCCTTAAAAACACATTTCAAACAAAACAGTTGATGATGTTCCCAAATACAAATGCAAATAATCATTGAACCCAATCCCAATGAAACAGGTTGATTTTATCTTGGAATTGGAGAAAAGTAAATTTTGACTGAGTTTGAAGTGCTAGGTGTACAGCATTTCTCTTTGTGTCGATATGCCTCTCGAGCACAATAATAAACAGCAGAATCCTCAGTCCTCAGACTGCTCATTTGCAAATACACCTGCTGTCTCCTGTTGTCTCTGGAGATGGTAAACTGGCCTTGTACTTGTAAGTATGTGCTAACTAAAAAAGGTATGTGCTAACTAAAAAAAAAGACAAGATGGTAGTTTATTAAACTTTTAATGAAATTTGCAGATTGTCTCGGTGGAGTTTAATAAACTCAATCGTTTGCTCCTTGCTATCTAAAATATAACAGGACACTGGAGTAAATTCTTTACCATCTCACACTTCTGTTTAATCAGTTTTCTGTTTGACGTTTATTCAGCTGTGTGAAAACGATAACTTTAATCTCAGTCAAACCGATTTACTCGCTTTACCGATTTACTTGCTACTTATTCCTGCGTCTTTCAGGATCTTACAAAGCTTCAAACGACGCGCCAACTATTAAATTAGTCGTTGACGATTTTGATAGTCGACGTAATCTTGACTAGTCGACTAATTATGGCAGCCCTACTCTGGATAACTGTTTTTGTCATGTAATTGGATTGCACTTAGTCAGGCCTCTACCCTAAGACCTGACCAACTTGGGTGTCCCACCTGAAGGCTAAGCTTGTGCTGGTCTAGCTTTTATGGTCACTAAGGCACGCAAACCCCCTGACCACGTTAAGGTGAAAAAATAGAGAAGTATAATTTTTTCAATGACTTTATTATAGTCTCTTTTTACTTTATAATACAGAAATTTTCAAATATTAAAACTTACAATGCATCAAGAGACTTTTTCATATCACAGGTCGTATCCTCTAACCATCTGTGTTTTTAGGAAAGATCTCAAACTCCAAACTATTTTTAAAAAGTAGCACAAGGTTTGTGTAGTGTGTGCATTATACATATGGACCCAGTACCTGTCATTCTTTATTTCTACTGCAGCAATTGCAAGTGCGTGTCTATTTCAAACTTTGCAGTGATATCGGGTTGTGCAA